>VOMN01019777.1:0-37237 GCA_014899125.1 Orchestia grillus
ATTTGAAAATGGGTTTCCTTTTTTCTGGGACACCCTGTACAGGTGTTGTCATTTTTATCCCGTAGTAGTCATTACGGAGAGGATACAGTTGTTCCCAAAGAAGTTCTCGTGAAGTTGTTTTTTGCTCGATCCTTGGAAGCGAGGAGACGGGTGAACTGAAATACGTATCTCGAAGAGCACGGTCATGCCTTCCTCCTGGGCTCAGTTCTGGGAAAAATCTCACCAGATTCCAGAACCAACTCTGACCGCCGCTCCTGCGTTCTCCTGCTGCAGTCCCCGCTTCAAAGAAGTTTTCAGGCGGCGTGACTCAACTTTGTTGGCAAAAAATACCTTTTTTTCAGCCTGGTTGCAGTAAGGAAGCAGCAAGGGAAAAACGCTCCAGAAGCGTTATGTGCGCTGCATTGAATTCGAGGACTTACCATGTACGAGGCTCTTGAATTTCTACTGCGTCCGTAGTTATTACTATTAAGTAGTTAATATGACCCTACTTTTTAATTTTTCTGTGGTAAATTGCCACAAAAAAGGCTGGAAAACGATGTTCAACCCATAATTTCAAGATGTGCAAATTTGACTGCCATTCATATGTTTGCCGTGAGTGCACTTGTTGAACAGTGAAAGGAGGATTTTTGGTTTATTATTTTTAATGTTTTTTTTATAGCTGACAGAACCAAGACTCCAAAACCGTCTATGATCTGTCGTTCTTAGAACTACGACGCCATTACCGTCTACAACCTGTTGTTCTTAATCTCTAGATTAGAGCTGCCATTTTCTGTAAAGGTGGACTTAAATTTTGATTTTATGTGGATTTATCTGAAATATTTTTGGACCCAACTGCACCGTCAGAAATTTGTTAAAAGTAAATGTGCTGCAAATAAAGTATCTTTCACAATGCTGGGGGTATCGCGTCAAAATTTCTTTATCGTATCGGTGAAGTTACGTATGGCAGCACGACACCACCGCACGACACTACCCCACACGACACCACGACACCACCACACTCAGCAGTGCAGGTCCCGCTTGACTCCAGCGACGCTGTCTGAAGTGAGAGGAGCCAGGCCGGCCAGAGGGCCATCACACGGTGAGCACCGGAAGGACGGCGTCCATTTATCACGAGTTTTGCCTCAAGTGGAGGAAGTTGAGCTCTTGCAGCCACGTCCACGCACGGGGTAACTCAGGTGTCCTGAGGCGGGTGCTCACATTTCGCAATCAGTGAACGCGATGGACTGGGGATTGTGGTCGACAGGTGTAGCGAGCGGAGGGAGGTGAAAGAGCCGTGTTTTTGTCCAATGATTTTTAGGATGCAGCGCCGAGTGGCCGGTATGTGCAATTATGCCTCAACGTGTTGTGCAAGACGTTGTGCAACGGTGCACACTCCGATTTTAATTGTTCTCTCTTCTGGTTTTTAGTTCAATGACGTACTCCTATCATTCCTAACACTTTCCTTATTTCAAATAATTCAGACGATTTTTTGCCACAAGCATTGCTTCAGTTGCAAATTAAAGAAACAGCTTTTAATTCTTGGACAATTCCAATGATCAGTTCAAATCATAGCTTCTTACTGCTTCGTAAAAGTTCCTTAACTTCAAGGAGATCTTATAGCAATTGTATTATTTATTAAAATAAGTGACGCCCAGGATCCATATTATGAGGAGAGTTTTTGAAACTTCAACTGGGTTCTTTTGGATATATTTTCCCAAGCTTTCAAAAACTTTCAAAAACCCAAGTTTCAAAAACTCTCCTCATAGCAATTGTATTCTAAAATATACATCCATATTTATTACTTATATCACCTATTGTTTAAGTACCCGAGGTTGATATAGTATATGATTTATCCAATGAATTCCATATACTTAAATTATTGGTTACAAAGTACTTAGGTGAGCGAAAACTTTCCATTCAAAAATGGGCCAGAGGTTAGCCTAACGCCACGCCTTGTTCCTGTTTTTGAATCTTCTTACAGTGCATAAAACTGACCCTAAATTAGCAGTCACATTGAACTAAACCTAGATAAAGGTATAGGATTCAAGATTCGTTTTGAATGCTTCGAGAGCTCTTTTTTTCGAGAACGCTGAAGACGATGAGCTCCGCGCTTTATTGCCTTTATAATGAATAGTTGCGCTTCATTTTTCCCTCGTCGTGGTCAGCCTGTTTTAGTCGAGTCGTAATTTAAAAGTTCCACGAGTTCTGTAATTTCTGTTTACATGGCTTCAGTTGAGCATCGTTTGCAGTCATTCTACCGGTGGGAGTTCAGTCGCTGCTCTCTCAACAACCTTCACCATTCGCAATCGAGCCATGTTAGGAAGGCCTGTCCATATTTTCCTACGCAAATTTCATGTACGGCATCAGCACCTATTCGAAAAAGCCAGCGCTTCAAAATGATTGAAATATGTTCCTGTTTCCAACGTTATTTCCGCTTCTATATGGACATAATTACTACGCTTAGTAATGAAAGTGAAACAAGCAGAAATAACGATGGCAAGTCGGGGTAATAATCTCCTCACAGATCTCCACAATGCTGATTGCCAATGTAAGCATTGCACCAAATTTCTGCTTTATTCTCACTCAATCCCGGTTTATGCGTGCAGTATTGTTCGCATTACCTGCTTTATCGTGTGCGTATTGTCATGATCACAATGCACGATGAAGAGTTTGTCTGCATCGTTAGTTTTACAGCATCATGGCCGCAATCTGAGCTCTTAAGTTTACGTTGTAATGCCATCATCCGGGCCCGGCGATCTCGGGTGTAGACAGCCTTCGCAGTCGCTTCATGAAGGAGGCCCGAATAATTGGCGAAAGTGCATCGTGCGCTGGTAAGTCTCCTAATTGGCAGCCGTGAACTTAGGGTCCTTCTGCGCAGTAAGCAGAAAAGTTTTGGTTCTTCGTGCGAGCTGATGTTAAGACTCTGAATTGCAGCCGTAACACAAAAAATAACTCCATTTATAATCCTCTTGCTCTTTCTTAAGTGGACTTCGAGATGAGCTCCTCAGCAGGTCCACGTACGATTGAATGCATGTTAGTAACTGCATGGTACTCGGTACGCAGGGCAGGGCTTGCTTTGCCGTTCACCTCTACGTGCTAGTAAGTTGAGTCAATGTCGGCGAAGGTAGGATTCTCTGTAACTCTCTACGAGCTATGAACTGAATTAAAACTTTAAGCCCACTCACTGCCTTAAAGACTTGCGAGTGGAAATTACTTGGATGAAATGAGTTGAAACACAGCGCGTCTAGCGTTCTAGGGTCTGACGTAACTGAGTCTTAAAAATACGTCTACCGGAAGCGATGAGAGATATAAATCTAGGAAAGCCCGTTAAGGAAGAAAGAAGGGCAGCGTCGATGTTATTTTTTGTCAAGTGCCTCATATTTGACCTAAGCGAAGATCCCGGGGTCAAATACATTCTAAGGGAACTTCATAAATTACTGGTGAACTTTCTCACACATTGAAGGTTGATTTGATATTCTAGAATATTTTGCATTCTTTCCCGTTTAATAAAGTGGGAACGAAGCAATTGCGATCAAATGCAGTGACCTGTACCATTTGTTCTATCGTGTACGCCCACCGTTTGGGTGGAGGTGTGCCTGAGGTACCTCAACTGGACTTTTCTGGTGTCATTCATTTTTCTAGAGAAATTACGTAAAAGTCTACGGCATGCCAGGTTCGGGCTGATGAAAACCGCCGTGCGTTGGACAAGCGTGAGCGGAAAAAAATATCTTTCATTCAGTTCGAGTTACTGTAAAAGTTATAACGCTACTGTAGTTACTGTATAATGCTAGGTGACGTCCTATCTAGTATTTGTCTCGACAATTTTTGTACGTGTTTACGTTGCCCACAGGGACTATGTTTTCTAGAATCTGGTTCCAAGTTATAACATTTTAACTGGAAAGAAATTCTGAGCCTGGAATGCTAAAGGATTTTCTAATAAGTTTATGGTAGTTGTTTCTTTTGCTATCGTTATCGTCCCTTTCAAGAAGCCTTTCTGAGTTAACGTTGAAGCCATGAAGATGGTTTTAGGTCTCGATTTGTTGACCTCGCAGTCTTCTTTGTTCAAGCGAGGTGAGTTTCAGCTGTTGAAGACGTCGTTTGTATCTTTGGTTTTGGAGCTCAGGGATAATTTTTGTTGCTTTGCGCAGAATTCATTCCGTTTTATTGATGTCTCATCGTAGGTTAGGAGACCAGAGTTGTGCTGCATATTCCAGCCGTCGTCGGACTAGTACATTATGTATAGAGAGGAAGTGTTCTGTATTTGGACTTAGAGTCAAGGCTTCTTGCAATGAAACCGATAATTCTGCTAGCATTCTTTTTGCTTTTTACAACTTGCTTGTCATTTTTGAGGCTTTTAGCAATTGTAATTTAGTGGGTGTCTTTGTTGTTCTACCTCTTCGATTTGTCTGGCGTTCATCGTATTATGGTTATAATATGCATCACTGACGCTCGTCATTTTGAAAGCTCATTTACCAGGTTTCAGTCCATCGCAGTAGGCAATTGAAGTCTGTTTGGATGGTTATTCTGTCCCGTTCAGTAAATGCTCCGCGGTTGAGTTTCGCGTTTGCGAACTTGTTGCTTCTACTGATGATTCTGATGTTGTGGTCATTGATCTAAATTATGAAGATGAGTGGGCCTAGGACACTTCCTTGATGGACCCCTGACGCTCCTTCTGCCCAGTCGCTGTGTTGCTCATGAATCATTACTCGTTCAGAACGACCAGTGAGCCAGTTTGGTATCCATCGAGAGTAGTTGTCTTGGATACTATGGGCTTCAAGTTAGACCATATGTCCCTCGTGGGTAACTTTATCAAAGGCTTGCTGAAAGTCGAAGTATATGAGGTCTGAAACCTTTGTTGCGTTGTGGATACCGTTGATTTCTCCAACGAAGTCGATAAAATTAGTGACGCAGCTGCATTTTTCCTAGAATCCATGGAAGGTGTCAGTTATCAAGTTATAAGCTTGTAGATATCTTCTCATCCGGACTTTCACAGATCTTTCCGTTGTTTTACTGATGACTGACGTTGGGCTGATTGGGCGTTATCTATTTAGAGCTTGTTTGGTCCTTTCTTAAAAATGGAAGTGATATTCGCTTCTTTGCAAATTCGTGGAATCATCCCAGTTGCAAGTTATTGATTGATGATGTTCACGAAGGGTTCGCTGATCACTGCAGCGGTTTCTTTGAGTATTCGAGGTGCTAAGCTGTCGGGGTCCGGGCAAATTGTGAGGGCTTAGTAGGTTGAGCTTTTTTTTCTACCTCTTCTACCGTGAACATGTCGTCTGTCAAGGTTTCGTCGATATCTAAAGCCTGAGGTTTAGGAATTCCAATAAAGTCTTCTCGCATGAACTCTGATTTGACGCCAGCAATTAGAATTCTGGCTTTACTTTTGATGTCTGTTTAGGTTGAGCCGTCAAGGTCGATGAATGATTCAATAATGTCTCAGTCCAGTCGCCTATCGGGAACATGTTTATGAAGACTTGTAGGATTGGATTTTGTTGGCTCTGCAATTATGACCTTTTTATTGTAATTTTTTTAAGAAACTATTATTCATTTCACTGCCTCGCAGGAGCAAATGTGTTCACTGTGCAACAAACGTACACTGCAATAGACACTGTGTAACAGACGTTACAGTGACGTAACTATCTCCACTAGGGTCGCCTCTCCCTTGCCTAAATGCACATCTAATGCAGTCGATGGACCTCGATGCGAAGGGTGCACAACCATGTGTATAAACCGGCTAGAGAATTTCCCTTCCAATGAATATCGCCGGCTAGAGAATTTCCCTTCCAACTTTGGATTGTCTAATTTGTAACCTGGTAAATAAACTATTTTTTCGTTAATGTAGCGTTATTCAATAAGGGTTAATATTTATATCATATTAGGATTCTGACTTTCATGTTAATTGCAGAGATGCAATACCGTAGATACAGCGGTAGGAGGTCCATCAGAAATGTCCGCGTCGTCAAAAATGTATTGCAAGTGACTACATTAAATTAATTTGGAGACGAATGTTAAATTTCATGCAGCAAATCCGTATTCCACAGAATAATATATTAACGTATGAGCAAATGTTAAAAGCTTGGGCTTTAAATTCTTTTGACACTACACACATATGTACAGGCATGAATGACTAAAACAAACGAAGGTAAGCGTAAAATAATTTTTTTTTAAAGTTACCCGAATGAAATGCTCAATTTGCTTTCCAAATGCAAAACACAAGAAAAAATATATCATAATAACATCGGTACAACACAACTGTTAGTATCACAAGATCGTCACTAAAATAACATCGTCACATCACGATACGGTCACCATAATACCACAATATCGTAACATCACAATATCACATCGCAAATATTCAGGTCACAATATCGTTATATCACAAATATTTTGGTCACAATATCGTTATATCACAAATATTTTGGTCACAATATCGTTACATCACGAATATTTTGGTCGCAATATCACTTCGTTCGTTGTCATATTTTTTTCCAGTTACCTGAGGATTGAGAATTTCCAAGAACCTTCATTTTCAGCTTTAGAACTTTCTCTGGGCATTGTATAAGCCTCCTTGTTGAGTGGTTTTCCATGAAAGCAGCCCTTGTGTGTTATAATACACACAAGGGCTGCTTTCATGTTACAGTAGAAATTGTTATTTAACGAGACTCGCAAAACCATGACATGCAACGGAAATACCACCGTAGTTTGGCTTCATTATCACGTGAAAACGAACAATTCTGTGAATTGTTCCCACTTTAGAACTGTAGAGCAAATTTATTGTTCCAACTCAAGAATTGTAAGTAGAGTACCAGATCCTGCTACAAGATTGCCCAAAGGAGCAAATGCGTCTAGGACCATCGTACTACAGAGAGACAGCTCATGTTCATAACGCAGTGTGATGAAAAATTAACTTGAAACATTTGCATAACCAACGGCAAAATGACTTAGGAGTAAAATTTTATACAGGGTCGGTCGCATTGCAAACATTGCAGGTTTTGTTCGACAATGAGCAATGTTCGTGAGTGCATTAGGACATGAATTGAAAAGAAGACTGGAAAATGTAATTCATCTCATCCACCAGGTACAACATGCGTTAGTTTTACAGGACATAACCGTGACTCCGAAGCTAGTGTTACTAGAAACTTCGTTGCAGTCATGTAGCTCGGAATGGGCTGTAGAAGAGAGACTGAGCGTGTTTTACGTTGACTTCTGCGGTCACGACCTTTGATTTCGAACGGAACATGGACTGCACCCGCAGGAGTCTCGATTGCTATTCCGAGGTGGCGTTGCCACGAGACCCTGGAAATCGCTTGGAAATCTGGGACACTTCTAGACACGACTTCGCTGCCATACAGAACCGAGGACCTCCCTGCCTCTGACAGCAGCTCTCCAGTCACAGTGGTGTCGACTTTACTGGGCGTGACCGCATGTCATGTGGAGGGCGAGGGTGCAGCGAGTTCGGGGGTCTCTGATACGAGCGCGTTGATTACAGCTGACATCAAGATATTGTCTTCGAACCGTATTTTTGCTGGAAGAAAATCCTACGGCTCTGAGGACTAATTTTCTGTAAAATTTCATGTAGATTTTTTTATCTCGCCTGTTGATTTTCATGTCAGCAGCAGGCGAGTAAGGAACCGACTAACAATTTTTCTTAAAAGTTGATAAGAAAGACAGCGTTTTTCGCGCAATACGCCACATATATTATAGATTGTCTCGCTTTGATTGACGGGTCAGAGAGTGCAGCAGCGAGTTCCATAATCCGATTCAATTTTTACTCCGGATTTACACCTAGTACGACTTATGAATTTCCGTAAATGTTCTTTAAAGAATATACTGAAATCGAGGTAAATTACAATTAATTCGATCGTAACTAAGGATCTGGAAATTATTTGGAGGTGTAACTGTCATCTTCCAGCTCTGCTCCCTTCAATGTGTCTAGTAATTGGTATCTTGAATATTTTCAGACAAGTCAAGTAGTTCCATAGACTGAAGACCAGCTTTCTTACTGCCGAATCTTGATCACGGCTTGGAATTACATTTCTGTACATGCTCCCTCCAAACCTAACAGCTACCGAAAATGCCTCAAAGTTGTTTTATGCCTTATGCAGTAAAATAAAAATTTGCATGCCCTTGAAAAATGCCTTGAAATTAAAAAAATTAATTTAGAAATTGATATTGAATTTGAACGATGTAATGATCTATCTCGACAGCTCGTACGACGCATCAGGTCACGAACCATCCTTCGTCAGAATGCCCAAGTTCTCTATGGAGGACGAGGTTCCAACTCTCTTTCTCTGACCTCCACGGTAAGTTATGAAACTGCACTGAACTGCTCTAAATATCGTGAAAATATTGCCTTAAATATTACTGTGAAACTATTGCCGTAAATGTTGCGTAAATATAGGGAAAATATTGACGTGAAAATTATCGTAAATAATGTAAAAATAATCGGACTTTCATCCCGAAATGCTATTAATAGTTCACACTTTCATGATAACTAAAAGCTAGATTTTCTCCATGAATATAGCTCTAAGTATAAAAAAAATTTACGCATTTTAGCTATAACTTGTATGTGTGCGAGACATTTATTATTACAGTAAAATCAGAATAGTAAAATGGCGATAGAAAGATAAATCTTTGAAAAAATCCTTCTGAAATCACCATGATTTTGGAGGCGAGAGCGCTCTTTTTTGGGGGAAAGTCGAAGCGGAACCTGTAAAAGATTTATTTTTAAAACGAATCGAAGCATTGAACCGATGGTACAAAATAGAGAATATTTTCACCAAAAGTTCATCTAAAATCCCGGCAATGATTTTCGAGGTCAGAAAGCTCATTTTGTACCGAAATGAAAGAATAAAATATACTTCAGCACACGTATTCCAGAAAGTTTTTGAGTGTTAAGTATATATTTTTCAACACCTTCGAAAGCTCGGGACAATACGGAAGCTATTTCTCATGAGCACTGGCCCCGGTCTCGCCTGCGCTTCAAACGGTTCTTGAAGACCAGAATTTTAAGCGGTCGTTGTGCGGTCGCGTACGTCGGCGTAACAGCCCGAGCGCAATCGCGCTTCGCTGGTGAATATCGTGGCGCAACCTACGTTAATTTCAGCGCTGCAATTGTTATCATTACGTCGTGCACTCGGTGACCTACGGTTGAGACGCCGACCTCGATAACGGTGCAGACAGTGCATGAGGTAGGAAATGACCTGTATTTTTGGCCGTATTTGCGTGCAGTTTCAGCCGCTCACATGCAAATACAAGTGGAATAGCGTTTCCTTGCGATCGAACACAACGGATGCGCTTGGACACTAAATTGATTGCCGTTCATTCTGCCATGAATGACGGCGCGTTAGGAACTTTCCGTGACCGCTGGTGTTTTTCTCGTCCAGTCTTGCATTTCCAGAAATGCAAGACTGGACGTGGAATGTGAAAGTAAGTCATAATCTGTTGAGTTTTTACCTGAAATGAATGAAGGTAAACGAATGTTATTATCATTTCAATAGCTGTTAGGAATATAGCTTCTTGAGGACGGCTTCTTTAGTACTCGTACAAGTTCTTTAGTTCTTGTTATATTTATAGCAAATGATAATTTTACTTTCTGATCAATTAAGCAACGCTTCAGCATTGCTATCAGTTATTGACCTATTTTTGCATTATTTTTGCAAAGTACCAACGTTAGCTCCAGTTTTCATTTTCTTCAATCCTTCTTGGGAATTTTTCAATGAATATTTGAACAATCAGAGAGGCCGGTTGAAAAATCAAGAACACTTTTTATTGTGTACCTTTATCACTTTTAGAAATAAGTGTTGTCAACATACTGTTCACCCACCTATGTTTGCAGTTATAATGGTGTAACTTAGAAATATTTAGTGAATACCTCAAAAATTACGACTAGTTCTGCGAAGTAAGGAGACATCTGTGTGACCCTGCATGTGCTAGATGCGACACAGGTTGTTGACTGTCTGCAGTGAACCTTAAGTTAACCTACAAGGGTGCTGTGAGTTGTATTATTTATTTATTCCTCTCTCGGCAATAAGTCTGTTTTTACGGTACCTGAATTAAAAAACCTTTAAGTTAAATTTTACTCTAGACATCAGCATAGCTACGCTAAGATCATGTGTTCTTTTTGGCCTATTTTATATTCTCCAAATGAGGCCAAATGCAAGGTACCCGCATCGTGTGTTGCTTCACGCTATATAGAGAGAGGAACCAATCGAATCTACCGAACTCGAAAGCTTTTGATAACCTAAGTCACTTCGCTTTGAAATTGCCATAAACGATCGAATTTGCCACACTTTGGTTGTTTCAAGAACAGGAAATCCCACGCACAATTTAATTCACTTTTGCAAGCGCACTGAATAATTAACGAATTCAATTGAGCATCCAAGTACAATGTTAGAGTGTGATTTTCACTGCTGTGCCTGCTGCCTTTTCGAGCCAAAAATGAGAGCATCTTTGCCAGAATAAAACTCTCATTTAGCGGCGGATAAGAACAAGCGATGCTCCTGAACGACGCTAATAAAATTACCCAGTCAATGAATTTATCTATAGTTAAACGCATATTTCCATTGAAGTAACATAATTTTTCCACATTGCATTAATGATGAGTTTTATGGTCGAGAGAGAGAGGGGAGTGGCTTGTTCCAACGAGTCTTGCCGAAGAGCGTGCAAAAACTTCAGTGAATTCAATATCGTTTGAAGGCGACTTCCGAATTGATTTTTCAGAAACGGAATTTTTTTAACAAAAATTCAGGTACATGTAAGGCTCGTTGCCTACGTATTAATGATGCACAGTAATGAGACTCCTTAATAATGGGTTCCTCTATAAGATATTCGGACAAACCTCTCCACGAGTGCGATGGAAAGAGCAAGCTTATTGTGCTGGTACTGGCCCTCCCATTAACGACCGATACAATTTTGTGCGGCTTCACCTAGGGGAGAATACAATTGATGAGAATTGCTGTTCGGTAACGTTTGAATTTGAATATTATTTGAAGCAACTGGGCCCGGCAGCTCAGTCGACACGGTAGTCAATCCTTTGCTCAATGTGCCAAGGGAAGACGTGGCCTCTGCAGCTCCTGCGACCAACTGATGGCCGACCTGAAGGCTGGTCTTCCAGTTTGTCTCTTGCTTTGAAGAATTTGTCCTTTCTTTCATGTGGGATTGAGTTTGGGACTAATTTCCTTTTTTAAAGAACGCAATTGTATTTTCATGCTTACTGCGCCATATCTGCACGCTTGCCGCATTATACAGTAATGCATTTTAATGATTGTTGCATCATGTCTTCATGCGTGCCTTGTTATAATGTAACTTTGTTTGCTGCATCATGTCTAAACCCTTGCTGCATCATTTTTAAGCATTTGCTACATCATATCACCATGCTTGCTGCATCATATCACCACGCTTGCTACTTAGTTGCCGCATGAAGTCATCTCAAATGTCCAGAAAAGGCGGCGCTTCTGCAGCGCATCTCGTACATTCGATATTCTCGAAGCGATGCCTGTATTGAATAAGGATTTAGAGGCCGCCTAAACAGCCGTGAAGGATGTTCTAGATAAACCCGGGATGAAGGTGTCGGGCCAACCCCCGCGCAGAAAGGAACATTATTTATGATCGCGTTACAAAGAAACTTGAGAGATGAAACAAGGGCTCTGTGCTGATGGTGGACTGACAGTGAATATCTTGGGTTGATTACGTTGACGTGAAGTGCGTTTGTTAATTGTGTTGTGACTCAAGTTCATCTTTAGGAAGTCTGTGGTCATTGAGAAGGTGTGGTGCTTGTGACGCATTGGTGATACGAACTTTACATACGAAGTAGTGATGCTTGTGACAGGCACATTTTTGGTACAACCGTTCGCCAAAAAAGTGACCACTGGAACAGGTGTTTCTTTGAATTATTTGTGGCTCACCCTAGGCTTCCTCAGAGTGACCGTTGTGATGGTGGTGTGTTCTGGTGAGGTATCAGTGATGTGTGGAAGATGAAATTGGAATGTGAGCTTCTTTTTCGGAAAATTTTCTAGCAACTGGATATCCTCCTGATAATTGAATCATGCTTGCCGCTATGCGGTGCTCGCTTCTGTACATGGTCTTCGAGGTTAAGGGTGTGAGATCCGGCGATGAAGGAGGAATTACCCTCGGTGAATGGCCTTACTCCGACTATAAGGTACGGGAAGCCCTGCAAATCACGTATGGAACTCCAGTTCCCGGCCTATGTTAACTACCTTCGTATTTACGCTTACACTCTTAATTATGTTGGGTAAACTCAAAATTAGGAGGGAGACGGGCATGGGCTTCTACCGCTCATTGCAGGGCACCCTCCATCGCAACGATGCCACGATGCCTAAGTAAGGTAATTGTACCTTTGCAAGTTGTACGTAGGTACCTAAGGGGTCCTACGGAAGGTATCCAGTCACTATCTAGTTACCGAATGGATTTCCCTACACAATGGTACTTGCATGCCTAATTGCACCAACGTAAGAATGCTTTCGAGTCTAATGGCCCGTCCACACTATCAATCTTCGGAGCGAATTTCTTGTTTTCAACTCTCCGCGAACACGAACACACCTCGCGCGCGGGCATATTTCGGTGTGTTTGTGTTTTCCAGCAGGTTGGAAAACTCCGAGCACAAACTTTCGTAGCAACAGCGAACAGTCGCTTGTTTATGTAATTATTGTGCCGATGAATATTTTATTTTATGGTAAACGATTATTTTGGTAATTTATTCGATTCATAACAGTTTAATATGGTCATATAATCCTATTTAAATTAAAGATTGAGTAATTTAGCATGAATGGTAGCTGGCAGCTGCATAAATAGTTTCTGGCAACCTGCCGGCATGATATTAGAAGATCGGCAGCTTCAGATTTTTCAAACACGAGTAAAAGAGTCATTTCTGATAAAAAACACATGATTAACTACCACCAAGAAATAAAATTAGAACACTAGCATACATCCACTTTGTACACGTATTCAAGGAGCAGTATTGAGTAATGCTAGTTTACGTTTTGCATTGGTACAACTTCCTGTCACCGAAAGCACAGTCTAGACACCAATTAGAAGAGTTTGTGTTTTTGTTTGCGTTTGGTGTGTTCGTGATTGACAAAGAGTTTGATAGTGTGGACAGGGCTTTAAGATACCTACGATACCTACGGAAAAGTACTTACATACCTAAGTGTACTTACGGAAGCATACTTACATACCTAAGTGTACTTACGGAAGCATACTTACATACCGAAGTGTACTTACGGAAGAGTACTTACATACCGAAGTGTACTTACGGAAGAGTAATTACATACCTAATAGTAATCACACTATAGCACTTGCGTACCTAATGGTACTAACACTATAGTACTTACGTACCTAATAGAACTAACGTTAGAGTAATTATGTACCTAATTACACTTCCGCGTTGACGCACGGGAACCTATGTACCTTAGAAATGGAACATCAACACTTCTTTGTATATGCGTCTCGGACGCACGGTAGTGTAGCAGGGCACACGGCAGTGTAGCAGGGCACACGGCAGTGTAGCTGGGCAGCGTACTACAAAAAAATGGATCTCGTGAGACTGGTAAACATTCTGTTGTTAGAATGAATTCATTTTCTCAGGCTTTCCAGCTGCACTGAGCAGTAAAGTTTGAGAGCAATTTTTACTTGACACAAATATGGAATACTGCGGCACCGCTGCCTCAAACTCGCTTTAAATTAATTCGCGCGATGCTTGTAATCATCTAGCGAAGAACCTTAATATTAATACACTACACTTCTCTTTCCAGAATATACGTAAGGATTTGCAACGGGTTCTTTCTCTTCATTTTAGAACAAGTATTTCTTTTGTCCATAAAGTGTAGACCTTGAGCTTTTTAAGGTAGTCTTTTATCACCCAGCAGCTCCTGAAGACGCGTAACACGTCGCTAATGCCCCAGCACAAGCTCGGAGCCTGTAAAAACTCCAGGAAAGCAGCCTACATTTCGCTGAGGCTGGTCGCTCTGCAAGGGTGCTTTATTCTGAGCATCTGGTCTATCGGGCTCTAAGGGCGCATAAATTTGCCCAGTTTAATAGTTAATGGGTGAGGTTTATTTTGCAAGGCGTTAATGGAAGCCTGCCTTGATCGCCCAACAAAAGTCAATTTAAGTAATCCGGGAAATTTGTACGATAGAGGCGCTCTATCTCAGGACGCTCCAGAGCGCAGAGAGCGAGCAATGGACGCTGCCGGCGCGCTGGTGCGTAAACTGCGGGCTGGGGCTTAGTGCTGACTGCATTAGTGCTGCTTAGTACTGAGTGATGCGCTGCAGGCCTGGGGCTTAGTGCTGACTGCACTAGTGCTGCTTAGTACTGAGTGATAAGCTGCAAGCCTGGGGCTTAGTGCTGACTGCACTAGTGCTGCTTAGTACTGACTGATAAGCTGCAAGCCTGGGGCTTAGTGCTGACTGCATTAGTGCTGCCTAGTGTTGACTGGTAAGCTTGCGCATCGTTAGCGTTCGGTGCAACACAGCTCTCTGGAGAACCCCGAATTTGGATGCGATATTTAAAGATGTATTTTCTAAAAATGATTTTCTCATTTAAAAGCACATTTCTCGTTGTGTGTATGCACAGTTGATGTTTCATTACTCGAAAGGCTGCATCAGGAAACACTAAATTTTATATTTCGAATTTGGCGGACAGCGCTCAACTTTATGACAAAAAAATACGGTCGATTTATATTCATCGCCCTTGTAAATCGGGTAGTTTCCAGCGAACCTAAAATGAATTCACCCTGTAGTAGGCTTGGGAAGTCTATACATGCCTGGTTGTGCTGACACCGAGATGCAATGATGACAAAATGCTAGGATTCGTTGAATTTTTTGCTCGTTTCGAAGCTTGCGTCTGCATAAAATTTCACGAGAGATCACTTTTGTGATCCTACCAACTATGACTGCAGCGCCTTTAAATAAATGTCATTTTTGGCATGTAGGCCGCGCAATTTTCATCGATAGCCGACGCTGTACGCATGTCACGTTCTACTTAATTTTTCATTTTGTGCACCCGCCTAATTTGTAAACGTCAGATGTTGCCCCCACAAATGTTGTAATATGCTTTTCGTGAGTTCATGCGAGTAGCTCACAACTGTCGTCGTCATTAGGATGGCAGACGTATGGTAATTTCCATGGTGATGGTGGAAGTTGTTGTGGCCGTGATAGTGAGGGCTCGTAGTAATATTATCGGTCATCATTTTGATAGTGGTCATATTTCCAGACGTCATTATGATGGGTGTCAGATTTTTAGCTCTTTTCTCTTCTCAGAACTTTTTAAAAGTCCATGTCCCTGTATATAATACAAGTCCTCGCCTCGCTGTGTAATACAAGTCCTCGCCTCGCTGTGTAATACAAGTCCTCGCCTCGCTGTGTAATACAAGTCCTCGCCTCGCTGTGTAACACAAGTCCTCGCCTCACTATATGACACAAGTCCTCGCCTCACTATATGACACAAGTCCTCGCCTCACTATATGACACAAGTCCTCGCCTCACTACATGACACAAGTCCTCACCTCACTACATGACACAAGTCCTCACCTCACTACATGACACAAGTCCTCGCCTCACTACATGACACAAGTCCTCGCCTCACTACATGACACAAGTCCTCGCCTCACTACATGACACAAGTCCTCGCCTCACTACATGACACAAGTCCTCGCCTCACTACATGACACAAGTCCTCGCCTCACTACATGACACAAGTCCTCGCCTCACTACATGACACAAGTCCTCGCCTCACTACATGACACAAGTCCTCGCCTCACTACATGACACAAGTCCTCGCCTCACTACATGACACAAGTCCTCGCCTCACTACATGACACAAGTCCTCGCCTCACTACATGACACAAGTCCTCGCCTCACTACATGACACAAGTCCTCGCCTCACTACATGACACAAGTCCTCGCCTCACTACATGACACAAGTCCTCGCCTCACTACATGACACAAGTCCTCGCCTCACTATATGACACAAGTCCTCGCCTCACCATATGACACAAGTCCTACCAGTATATTACGGAAGTCTTCACCTCACTTTATCTTCACCGCACGAATAATGGCGTCTATTCTACCAGGCATCAAGTCTACAGGTGTCCTAATGTACACCTTGTCGATTTTAAATCACTCGTGCAGCAATTGATCTCGTAGTGCGGCCACAGTACGTGCACGATCTACTCTACGTCAAACTTGTCGGTCTAGGTGGCATCGCAAATTTTCTATTGGGTTCATGTCTGGGGGCTTTGCTCGCTAATCTGAACGCCTAATATATCCTGAATGACTGTCATGCCAGTTAATGACAGTTCTAGCCCTATGTACTAAGCAGTTGTCATCCTGAAAGATAGGCTGAGCAGCATGCCTCTCATCATTTAGAAATTGAACTAGTGACAAAACTTGATTATCTAGTAGTTCAATGTAACCATTCTTGTTCAGTTTGAACCTGCACTGAAAAACCCACTATACTATGGTTGTAACAGCACTAGAACATGAGACTCGCCTCATTTCTGCATCGCCTCTTTCACACATGCGTTATTGAAGACTTGACGAGGCCTTCGATGATCACGACGGCGGGTATCATAGCTCGACAGACAGGATAATGATTCATCTGAGCACGTGACATTTTCCTACTTCTGTATAGTCCAATGTGTGTGTGCTTTGGCGCGTGGAGTTAATCGGCTGTTTATGAGCCACTCTACTCCATGCGATTATATTCATTGCATGAAGTTCCCTACGACGAGTTCGCTCAGCAAACAGATGAAGGGATGACGTTTAGCAGTAATTCCATTATAATGCAAAGCGATTCCGATCAACAATTCGCGACGCACAGCTGCGGTTCCTGTCAAATATAATTTTTTCCAACCACAACTTTGCCTGTAATTTCCGTGTGCACCGTACTGATTCTAGTGTTGGTAGACCTACATAAACGTGAGCAGGAAACACCAGCGAATTCCGTTACTTTCTTCTATAAATGTTCCTTAGCCCGATCAAAGGCATTAGCTTTTTTACCATTCCGAGACGTCCTGTTATTGTCCCATCGTTGTGGATCAACTTAAAAACAGGTTTATACCGTGCATTTTCAGTACTTGCATATGACCGAAACTTCGATCACAGTTGAAGAGCCGGTTGGTGGATCTAGCAAATAACTTTAGTTTGAAAAACAATAGGCGATTAATTACTTGCCTGGGGAACTTAAAAGCTCTTTATTATGCAAGTCATCTCCTCGTTTCACTGCATAACAGAACATCAATGTCTCGCAATGCTTCACAAGTGCTAGGCGCACTATATTAGATACGTTCTACGTTCTGTTAGAGCTCACCTTGTGCCACTACATCACGCAAGTCCAGGTCCCGTTAAGTACACCCCACAGCAGCGCTGCAGCTCAAACCGTGCAGTGTCTGCTCTCTGAAGCAGAATAGGTGTCGGGGCAAACCCCCTTAGTGTGACTCTATTCAGAGTCAATAAAGCCAAGCCCAGGGCCCAATAATTGACCGACGAGTTTGCAGAGGCTGCTTTTTTACGGAAACCTTTCCATTGCCAAAAGAATGGAGAGGCAGTAATGAGGTCTCGGGAAAACAAGGGTCGCTTTAATGCAAACAAACTTTGTAAGAGAAACGGCGGGAGCATCTCTGAGGGACATTGATTGCGCATGCGCCATGAAGAAGGAGGCTGGGGGTCCTCCTCTTCCTGCCAGGATTGCGCATGTTTTGCGGAACGAAGACCTGTTCCTATTGTTCTTTCATATTAAATATATTTAAACTCCTTTCATTAAGTTTGGCTTTCTATTTCCATTTAATTTATGCCCATAATATTGTTTTTACGATTCACTTTACGGAATTACTCGTCATTTTTTACCTAAAACACCGTGGAAGTGTTGAATTTGACAGCAACGAAGCTTTTAGATGCTTTTTATTTTGTCTAAAATTTTTAAATATTCTCAGGTTGTCTGTAAAATATAAACATATGCATAATAAGGTAAATTTTCGTATGAAATGCCGTAGACTTATGCGGGGTAAGTCACAGCATACCCATAGGCGTACGAGTCCTACTTCGCCTCACCCACAAAAGTATATCAACATACATTAACGACACACTTGGTGCTTCAGCGACAAGCGCATGACGTACGAGTGTATAAACGGGCCATAAATTCCGTGCATTTTCTCTCAATGTGTGTGTGAGAGGGGAGGGGGGACGGGGAGTGGGGCGGTATAATAGAGTCGAGCAGAGAATCCAGCCGCTTGCTCTTCTCGAAACTCGGAAGAATATTAGAACAAGCCATCCCTCCCAGCCCCTTTTCCGGTGACAAAACAAGTCCATGCACTCAGACAATTCGTTAATTATTACTTAGTTCTGAGTCCCTTGTGTGTTCATTATCATTTTCTCACGTGGTGGTTGAATAACGCTTTTTCCGTTGTTTTAATACAACTGTCAGCCTCTCTGCAGGTGTTGACAGCCTGGCGAGTGAGATGGTTTGTATGTACCTCAGCAAGGCGTTGGCGGATGGCCAAGGACCGTCTGGCTCACTCCAACCATATGCGTTAATATCACCGATTGGACGGAACCGTTCCTGAGACATATTTCCAAGTAGAAAAAACGAGCTCGGCGGTGCTGAAGGTCTGAAATTAAAATCGTATCGTCTTTAAAGATTGCGTTTTGTTCATTCAACGGCAATGCTTACGAAATTGAAGCTTAACAGAAAGTTGAAAATAAATTTTCTTAGTCCAGTTATTTTCATTTAAGCCTCAGTTGAACGCTTTACTGGGCAGAAAATTTGTTTGAAAGTAAATTTTAGGTTTTAAATTATAACAACCTATATTTGAACTAGAAATTTTTTCGAAATTTCATGACTATTGAGTTTTTAATGATGGTTCCATGTAGTTTGAATCCGTTTTTTGCAAACCTCAATGCTCACTAAAAAAATAGTTCCAAAGAAAATATTTGAACATAAATATCATTGATTCAATTGTATTCCCCTTGCTTTGCAACGTTCTCGCATCGATTTTTCTCAAGGACTTCTCATGCACAACGCAGAACAACTGGAACAAAATAAAGGGAAAGTACAAAATTTAAAGTCTCAGAAAAATACAACGGAGAACAATGACACCTTGGTGGCGCGACCCAAGCCTTAGAGTAAAATGAAGCTGACCAGGCAACGGAATTCGTACATACTTTCCGCATAGTACCGCAGCACAAACCTACACGGCTGTGTTGAGCGGCGCTGCTTTGCGAGTCGGGCTACCTCGTGTAGGTTCATCAGGTTTGGTTTTTACTTCGCTTTTCTGGGCGTATGTATAATTTTGGAGCTGCCGTGCCCGGCGCAGGTCTTTCTTGCCGCCGAGAAAATGAAGCACAATAAATCGGACGCCTGAAAGGCTGCGTGACGGAAACTTCTTGTTTGCGTCGGCGGTGGCGGCCTCTCCTGCACATAGGCGGCCGTGCCTCGTGTGTGTACACGCACTTCTTTGTCTACACATGTACAGACATATACTATGGTGCTAATGCAGATGTTCGTTCCATTGTACTGTATTGCCACACTTTTTAACTTTCGCTGCTGTGGTTGCATTTTTATACTGATATTGTGCCTCTGACGTTGATGTGTAATTTAAAATTACATCTCTGTATTTTAGCCGCCACACTAACACATTTGTGTTTTGATATGTACCACTACGCACTTACGTCGTTTGAACTACGGTATATTCTACCTAGGCAAAATGTTCCCACCGATCGTATTTTTACGATTCTTATCGAAGATGTGACCGGTAGAATTCTGAGCGTCGAGGATAAAAGAGGTTGAAATAATTGATGATAATTTATAGTCCTGACAAGTTCTCATGATTCACTCTAGAGAACAGAAATTTAAGTGTAATGGTGCTTCTATAATATTACCCTCGTGCATTTGTACGATTTTGTTCTGTATATATACATTCGTGGTGCAGCAGGTAAAGAAGTACATGTTCACATGTACTACTTTACCACGCTAGTTAATCTTGTCCAATATGAGTGAATGCCTGCATTCATGTGTGACTGTGTACCGTAGTTGGCTGTGCTTGTTTTGCACAGGCGCACATACACGTGTGTGCGGCTCCCACGAGGTCTGCCAATTCGCTTTCTACCGCGAACTGCGAGAAGAAACATGTTCCGGAAATGGTGAAACGCGCATTGTTGTGGGTCAGGGTGCCTGTTTCTGCGTGAAGAATTATAAATACAATATATCGAGTTTCATGCACTCTGAGTCGGTCCCTTCTTGGCTTGGAAGGCTTAGAGGAGCACTTGCGAGTTTTCTAGAACGTGAACGAAGACTTCTCGATTCTGTACTGCTGGCGTGCAAATTGAACGACGATCAGAATTGAGTGTATTTTACGTGGTGTGGACGCGCTGATGCTATTTCTTTACCTGAAATGCTGCATCAGGAAACAAAATATGTCTTTCCTACTTAAAGTACATCGGTTCTTAACCACCTTTGAGACAAAAACTAGCAATAATTTTCGATTTATCATTGATCGGCATCATCATAGTAGACTGGAGTAGTAACAGAATTTGGTAAATTAGGTGATAAATTTTAGGAACTGTAATTTCCACACAACCAGAGACAGGAATATATGTTATGTGGGAGAAGTTTTGGTTTGAGATATTTACTGAAAAAAATGAAAAAGAACTAACTGACTAAGATTATCAGAGTCTATACCCGTAATTCGTAAAACGTGTCACACCAGTGTGGCCCGGGGTCGTCAAGAGTTCATCCAAGAAATCCGAAGGAGACGTGCACCCTCAGATCCTGCAGCAACAAGCGGCAGTGAGAGATGCGTTAGCGCTGCCCTTACAGCGCCCTGAAGAACAGAAGCTTCTCGCATAGGGGATAAGGGCTGAGTGCCCTCACTGCTTGCCTCTGCTATCAATGTACGGCTCTTCACGGCACCCTTGATTCGGCCAGTGCTGGGTCACTCTCGATGTTGGAACGTTCGGCCTCCACTTAGAGTGGAGTGTTGGCTAGTGATATGCCTGTATGAGCCCGTACGTACATATCTGAGAAGAGTAAAATACGTAGCTCTGCTTCTGATAAATCCTTGTGGTCGCCGTGGGTGTAAAGGCTCCGTTCTCTTCCTCCTCCTTCTTTTCCTTCTCCCTCCCTTGTTCTCATAGACTTGGGAAAAAGCTTCAAATTTGAGCGAATGGTAGTAAAAATAATAAATCGAATACCAATTCGCGTACTTTTTGTTCTAAAATTTTTCGATTGGTCTGAGATTATTGAATATCATAGGCACTCGTCGAAAATGCTCTCCCGAGACATCGTCTGTGGTATCATCTGACTCTTTTCCTGAGTGGGCGGTGAATCGATCGTCCCACCTATAATTCTCTCCCACGAAAAATTAATCATTCTTTTCATGGGGAATCACAGCATCCATAACAGCAAGCATTGTGGTGATAAACCACAGTGATATAATCGTCCTGTTCCTGTTACAGTCAGGCTCTATTAAATTTGTGCTTGTCAATTTAAACTCCGGAGTGCCGGAACGAGCTCCACCTCTTCTAAAGTCTGGCGTCTGTAGAAGAGGTAACTGATCGAACGACAACCAGTTTGCATTTAATGTTATTGAATCCGACAACATGGCACGATATCAACGGGGCGTTTGAATGCTTCGGGTGGATCACTTGCACCTGAACTCAAGAATGAAAATATTTGAATGAAGTACTGGACGTTCCTCAAATGACAACGCCCAGACGAATGTGAAATGACTAATCGGTCTGTGATTGTTCCAGAGCAACTTCATTTCTGTGCTTGAGATCTCTTTCTGTCATCAAAACGGGAACCTTTGAATCAACGAAACGATGAAAAAATTACATACATCTTTCAAAATGAAATACTTGCTTACCTATGAAACATACATTTAATCAGTTTACTTTATACCGTCCTGCAATGATATCGAAATGATATGTCTGTGTAAACTTTACTTCGTGTCTGAAAAGAGATGCAGTTATCCCTAGGCGCTGCGGGCAACAATGCAAGAGGGGCCAAGGAGAGCCTGGCGAGGGAAACCTTGTGCCACTCCGAGGAAAGTTGCTGCTCGTGATTGCGAAATTAAAAATAATGATATATGAAATGATTTTTTGTTTGTGTGTCTGGGATTTTGATACTTATAATTTTCATCTTCAGCATTCTTCAATGATTGGTTACTGAATTATACTGTCACTCAGTTTCGCCGTCACTCAGTTTCGCCGTTACTCAGTTTCGCCGTCACTCAGTTTCGCCGTCACTCAGTTGCGCCGTCACTCAGTTACGCCGTCACTCAGTTTCGGCGTCACTCAGTTACACCGTCACTCAGTTTCGGCGTCACTCAGTTACACCGTCACTCAGTTTCGCCGTCACTCAGTTACGCCGTCACTCAGTTGCGCCGTCACTCAGTTGCGCCGTCACTCAGTTTCGGCGTCACTCAGTTACGCCGTCACTCAGTTTCGCCGTCACTCAGTTACGCCGTCACTCAGTGGCACTATCCTTCAGTCACTGAGGCACTTCACCAGCGTAACACAATTCATAATCTGACGACTTGAAGTACAACGGCCATACCAGGCATTGTGCACCGCACTACCTCGTGATCCGACCGTTCCAACTTCAGAACTCGGTTATGAAGCGAACATCTGGATTTCTGTAATAATTTGGTATTCGCGACATCTGCGCAGCGTGAGCTACCCATACCTCCACGTACAGCTGGAGATGAGATCTAAAGCATGAATACAAGAATGATGAAGCGAGGGGTTTCCAAAGACGTAAATTCCTTTCAACTTCAATGGTTCACCAATGGCCCAATTAAGAAGATTGCTGACTTTCAAGCGGCGTCAGAACCGATTGATGAAATTATATGAAGTACTGGAGATTGGCTCACACGTTTCAAGGTTGCGTATGAGTTTAACTTTGCGGTGCTTGATAACGGTTATTACCGCGCGTGCGTGCCGAGCTGTAAGTGTCTGCAGAGTGCTATCGTCCCTTGATGGTGCGACGGCTGTTCTGAAGGCACACGCCGAGCTGACGAAGACTGCCTGTTCCTTCCCTTGATCGGGAATTGGATTTCTTGATAGTGTTAGCAGTCCGGTAACACAGGCGCACGTGTAGTGTAAATCCTCTCGCGCTCTCTGGGATATAGGTAAACGGACAATTATAATTCATTAGGCATAACACAATGAAAATGAATAGATACACTTAATTACATAGTGAGATTTACACGGGTTCATTACACAGCGCCCGATACGTGTCTTACCGTGAAACCCTCATTCTTAATGAGATATGGATACAGCGTGACAATCAGACAAAATAACCCTCGAAGATATATATGCGTACTTACAATCGGGATTAGTAGATGTGCGACGATGAAAAGTAAGGACAGCGTGATTTTTAATGACAGAACCAAAAAGAATCTTCCTCAGCTCACATTATGGCTAATAGACTTTTAAAAATAAGCGTTTATGAAATTCTGAGACATACCAGTTCTATTTTACATCATTGTGTCCGCGGGGAATAGAAGAGTTTACGGTGATAAGTCGACAGATGTACACCAACTCAAGGCCTCCATCGAGGCAGAAGTCCGGCAAATTGAACTGCAGCTCACAAGTGCCATAAAGAACAGCCTCCGCACATGAAGAATGTCGTCTTCATAAAGAGATTAAAATAAAAGTTTCAGGTTTGTTACTTTTTAGTATTCCAAATCCCGAGATGATTTCAGAAATTATTAGGAATTCTTTTTGGTGCTATCATTAGGAATTCACTCTGCGAACTCTTGTTATAGATGGGCATGGAAGTCAACTTTATGGTAAAGAGTGGGTGGTAATTATGCAATTGAAATAGGTTAGCGTGTAATTGGGACTGATGATTGTACAATAGTGACAGGTTTGTGTGTATAGTGATCCCTACTTATGTTATAAGGACAGATTGGTAATTCAGTGACAGAAAATTGTTCAATCGTCTGATTGGAGACTTTTTCTTTGACCTGTTTCCAGATCCTTGCTGTTAATGTCTGGCATAAAATTTGCTTCTATATTTTTAAAACATAAAATTGCATTTGTAACGATTTGATTACAGGGTGGGGGGGTTAAAAAAAAGTTTAATAGTGGCAGGTTTGCGTTTCCTTACAGGATTATGCGTATTAGTTAGTGATTTGAGTGCAGTAGTACCAGGTGAGAATATAATAGTGACATCTGAATGTGTATTAGTGACAGGTTTGTGCGTGCTGGTGACATCTGATCGTGTATTAGTGACAGGTCGTTGCGTGTCAGTAACATCTGATTGAGTATTAGTGACAGGTTTGGGCGCGTTAGTGACACCTGAGTATTAGTGACAGGCTTGGTCGCGTTAGTGACACCTGATTGAGTATTAGTGACAGGCTTGGGCGTGTTAGTGACACCTGAGTATTACTGACAGGCTTGGTCGTGTCAATGACGAAGAAATATGCCATGAAGTCTGGTCCGAGGCAGCCAGAACATTGTGCTTATACACATCTCGTTGAACAGGCACTCAAATCACAGAGTTGCAGTGCCCGCACGTCAACTCTTGCTGAAATTTACAAGAAAACAATGCGTCGTGAATTGAGCGCCGGATGGGCTTATGAGTGAAGCGACATTCAAGGTAGGGCAATTGACGCTTTTTACCATTGTGTGAAAGTGTTCCTTCCCCACGCATGGCATTCATTAAGTGAATTGAGCGAGCAGTTTTCGAGCAAGAATTTAGCCGCCTTCAGTTCAGACTTTCGTATATTATTCAAGGCGCAAGAATCGTCTTCCGGAAGCTTCAAATTGTTTATATCCGAGTTGACATCCTCATTGAACACCGTGAAGCGGTCATAATTATTACAGGGTTAGGACTGAAGGGCCGAGGATTCAAGTGGGATGAACATAGCGAGTACTAAAATTTTTGATTTCTGATTGTGTGTCAATCTTTGAGAACTGATATGGAATCATTCACTCAGTCTTGTTCTGTAAATCAGCATGCGAGCCGAGCAGACCTACGTCCATCTGTAAGTTCGGGCCATGTAAGTAAATTTGTTCAGCCCAAAGAAAGACAAGCAAACTCTCTGCCTAAAAATTACAAGCGTCATATAGTTTGAACTACGGCTCTCCCGACAGTTCCTGGAAGTATTCAGAAGGGTGTATTCAAGCTACAACGTTCGTTGGAACAACAATTTACATGTTTTTGAGAGACTCATGCGCTCAGGCTTATGTATGCCAACAGGCCTGGGATTATGGATTATTAGTGGAGAAGTTGAATAGGCCCAAATTACTCCAACTGCAGCGCCGCCCGCAGTCTGACTCCCAGTATTTTAGCTGCGATTGTAACCTCTGTGAATGTCGTCCTGCGATGGCGTAAACACTTCCTCAGTGATTGTGACCAGTATATTCGTTCCCAGAGCAGCTCTGACCTTGATGCATCGTTTCAAGATAGCTCTGACGTTGATTAAGTTTCCAGAGTAGCTCTACTCATGATGCATTGTTTCAGAGTAGCTCGATTAAAATTTCGAGAGCTACTCTGACGTCTATTAAAATTCCGAGAGCTGCTCTGACGTCGATTAAAATTCCCAGAGTAGCTCTGACGTCGATTAAAATTCCTAGAGTAGCTCTGACGTCGATTAAAATTCCCAGAGTAGCTCTGACATCGATTAAAATTCCAAGAGTAGCTCTGACGTCGATTAAAATTCCCAGAGTAGCTCTGACACCGATGAAAGTTCCCAGAGTACCTCTGACACCGATTAAAGTTGCTAGTGTAGCTCTGACGTTGAAACAATGTCTTCAGAGTAACTCTGGCCCTGATATGAGAAAAAAATTTCAGGGGTTAAATCGGGGGGCCGTGGAACGTCACCAAAATGTGAAATTAAACGCCAGATTGCGTTGGTATTGCGTTGGTTTCTCTTGCTGTATGTGGTGTCGCACCATCTTGTTCGAATCACAAACTGTGCGTGTCCAAATCTTCCAGTTGTGGCAATAAGTATTTCTGTATTATTTGACTGTAACCTTGACTGTAACCGTGACTTTCATTGCCACGGTTGGATCATCAACATACCTGAAAAACTATGGGCCAATGATTTTTGCACTCGTTATGCCACACCAGGCGGTAACTTTTTGTGCATGATGTGGTTGCTTATGGATTATCCTAGTTTTCATCACACCAGAGTCGACAGTTCTGTTTATTAACATGCCCACTGACGTGAAATATGCCTCAGCAGACATGATTAGGTTTGAGGTAAGACTCTCATCACTTGTCCACCATAGCCATGCACGTGCGAAGTCATTTCTTTGTTGATGATCTGCAAACTTTACCATTTGTGTTACTTAAATTTATATGGAAGTAGTTTAAAATCTTTTGCTAAGATGCGGTGCAATGATCTTTAGGAAATTACGAGTTGACTGGAACGTTGCCTAGTCGACGTTTTTAAATGTGCGCAACACTCAATGCAACAAGCTGAATTACTCATGCATTTCGCACCGATCTCTGTCTGCCAGAGTGCTGTTTGTTTGCTTTTGAGCCGAAATCTCTGAATCTTGAAGTCATTGCAATAATGCAATGTTTGGATGACCTTAGTCGGTTAAATGTTCTTGCGAAGTCCCTACAATCGTATACTGAAATCAGTGCAGTCTTTCGTTCGTGCAGTGAAGAATGTTCTTGTTATCACAAGACTTGGATACGACTAAACAAATAATGCGGTTGGAGTGGGCGAATGAAGTTTTTTTTAATATAACGATCTTTAAAATGGTTGTCTATTTGTGTATGATTTTTAGCCATTGTATAATTACCTATGCATAGCTGCGCTCGCAGATGTCAATGTATAATGCTGCTAGTGTTGAGCCTCTGTGCCATCTGCAAGTAACTTTGATGAAGAGAATGCGCTTTTTCATCATTGTAAATAAATGTTTATGCTCGTATTTAATATTTAGAACTATTCGAGCCTTCGAAATTTTACTATCGTCAGCCTTTAGAACGATTGATTGGAGCAAGAATGAATTTACTCCGCATCATAGCCAAAAATTTTACTAAAGCTCCAAATTATATTTGACTATGTTTTCTAGCCAACTAGAATATAAAAAAGTGAAACAAATACAGGAAAGATAACCATTCTTTTCCAACTAATTGCGTATGAACTAAAAAGTGACACATGTTCAAATAGCGAAAATAGCTGACCGACAATATTTTCATCAGCTCAACATGAGCAAATAATGTAACGCTTGTTAAAATCCTAGCGCTGTGTTGATCTAACAACGTGTGTTTTAAGTCGGCGTACGGGATTTAAAAGCCTCGTGACCCTTTTCACTCATGATTTCATTGATGCAGTCTTCAGCGACAGGATTGCCTCGCTGTTGAGTCCTTTCATCTCGCAACAGACGTAACGTGGCACATTTATGTAGATATTGCAACGATAACTTTCCACTCGGCGAGAAATTTCCACAGTATTTTTAGGTGCTGTAAAAGAGAAGGTAATCATAAGCCATCTCGAATAAATTAAAGGGGATGCTGAAGTTTCATATCTTCAAAGCCATGGTTCCCTCTCTCCCAGTTCCCCTCAAATTATTCAGGATCTTTACGGAAGAAACTCGCGTTGCGCAGTTAAAGCGTGAATGTTTTTGCACGCAAAATACTGGACGAGTTTCCTTTTTACAGGCGGCAGGCAAGCCACAAACCTTTTGATGTGTGCAACAAAAACTATAATAAAAAAGATTGTTTTTGCCGCGGCTGTTGTTGGCGGCAGCGGCGCGGCTGACCGGAGGAAGGATATTAGTGCTTGACCGACCTGCTCCATCAGCCCGACCAGCTCTCGCTCTTCCAATCGCAAAATATTTCTACGGCCCGCAATATTGTAAAACCACTCAATGGCGAGTCGTTCTTGTTATCCCAGGACTTGGATACGACTGAAAAAGATAATTCCGGTGGAGTGAGTGAATAAAGGTTTCTTTTTGAATAGAATACAATTTAAAATGATCGTCTATTTATGCATAATTTTTAGTCTGATCATAGACAAACTTTGAAATTGAATATACATTTATTTAATCGAGAAGTTTTATGCAATGCATGTGTGTTTTCTAATCTGTTTTAACTGGTAATGTCTTGGTATAAGTTTGTGTAAATACACTCCTACCAATGGCATCATTATCGACACACGTCAAATGGGAGAAAAAATAAATTCTTCATGTATTTTTGTGCTTGGTTAAAGAAATGAATAGTAAATATAATTTGAATCGCGAATAAGGTTGAAAAAAACTGTGGGGAACGTCAAATATAAGTGAAAAACCGATCTTCAATAAGAACGTATACATTTACGCTCTTAATTGAAACCCTTCAGTGTTACAAAGGATTCAGATAAAATATATACTACTAATACTATTTTCGTTAAGTAGAGCGATGCCCTGACGTCAGTGCCTTTAATCGTTCATAACTTTGGTGTACTAAGATTAACACTGAAAGAATTGTTACGTTGTGTGTTCTCATTAACTTTTGTATCATGACAATGCAAAATTCTTCAAAGTTCTCAGTCACTCAAATTTCCCAACCTGTTCAAATTAGTAAACAAAATAAGAGTTTAAAACGTCTCACGGTGTTGCATGCATTAAAATATCTTTCCCGATGAGAGAAAAACTATCACGAGAAAACCTACGGAATATCCAACCCACATTTAAACTACTCGCAATTCCTATCCACTGAAGCCAAACGAACACAAACATGTTCCGATTGCGGAAATTACTGAGCTACACTTGAATAAAGTTTTGATACCAACTTAAGAATGACATCGAAGTTATTAAAAACACATATGTTATGTTTAGAATATTTTTCCATAGTTTCTATAAAACTTCAACACAAGAGTATCAGAACACATGACTGAAATGCACCACGTTTTCCCAGTAATAATCTGCTTCCAGTAAAGAGATCTGATTCTCCTGGAATGCTCTGTGTGACCGACGAAGATATAAGTCTTGTGCCTCAAAGAAACCGGGCCGAAGAAAGGGACAAAAATCTCCAATGAGAGCGGCCGGAAATGGGTTGCATTTGTATTGAGGTATTAAAGACTTTTTGTGGTCAAGACAAATTGAAGCGGTTCCGAATTTTGCCGGGTTTATAGGCGCTGGGCTTGTGAACCAAGATTGCCATTACCAGAGAACGGATGTTGCAGTCCTATGAAGCATGCGGCTTTGGTTCTTGGGAAGTTGAATGTTGGTTGGGTGAGAATGAAATTATTCATTTCCACATGCGAAAGATATTTTCCATAAATCAGTAGAGAGGACGTAAGTTGAAGACAATGGTCGTGCGAAATATTTGACGAAATAATTCAGAAAAACCATGAAGATATAGAATGATTTAGAGAACTTTTTTTGATTACGTGGGAAAATATCTTTCTGCACAAACCTGGAACTCTAATTCCACAAACTGCGATTGCAGTATACAACGAGCGGACAAATTTTCCATTTTTCTTTTAATTAACGATATTTTTCCGGAACACTGTTTTTCTTTTTTAATTATTCCATCAACACAGTTTAACAAGATCACACAAAATTGATAAGTTAAATTCACAAATGCCACTTAATTCGTTAACATTTTTCAGTCGCTACAATGAATAAATTCCGAAAGTAAATGCGAATGCTTTACATAGATGTAACACTGATTGTCCTATCCCCTCTTCAACTGCCAGCAATCCAATTGCAATCCTCAAGCTCTACTCTACGGAATTTTATCCAGCCTTTAATTCAAGCATCAAATTAAACTTAAAAGAAGACGAGGGGCATAATGTGAGAGATTCTATTCTTTTTGCTGCAGCAATTTCTCATTCTCAGATGGCTCATTTGCATAGCACTTGTTTCGAGCAACGTGCACGGTTTTTTTCACTTTGTCGACGAGGGAAGTGACAGCGAGGGAAGCATTTCGGGAGAAAGTATCTCAGAGTGCAAGAGGAATGCACTCATGATCTTTAAATAGGGACGCATTGGAGCATTTTTCGCTCGCGCATTGCAGTTGCGTGATGGACAGTCGCAAGTAAATGACCTGAACTATACCTTTAATGTTTTATGATTATAGATTCATAGTCGTATCAATACATATTCGTGCATACCGCGGACAATTTTGACCGGTAATACCATAAGCGACTGAAATCAATGTTAATTCAAGCTATGCCGACTTGTCATGTTCAAACTGAGGTATTTTCTTCGAGATTTTTAACATGCATATGAATAAATAACCTGCAGACTGCTACATACATGAAGCAAGTTCTTCTGATATCTCGATTCGCACTTCATTTAAAACTAATATGATTAGCTGTCGTTCATTAATGTATTTGAATTTCATCTATTTTTTATCACACCGATGACAATAATGACCAAACACAATACTATGCATGAAATTACTTCCCAATAATTTGCATATGGCCTCATTACACCTATTAAATTTAATTCCCTACGTACGATTTATTGAAGAAAGGATCGTTACGTTTAGTAAAAATTAATTCTCTAATCGAAAGGTTCGATCGATAGAAACGTAAATAGAGAGCCACGGACCCTCTGCGTTCCAAGCCTCCCTTCTCGAGCTGCCAGACGCTCCTGCATCTAAATCTGCGGATCGGTTTTACGGGAGTCCGAAGCAAGGTCGTATTCTACCGGATGACTTCATCGAGCTACAAAAAGAGCTCCTCCGGAAAATGAAATGAAGATTTAACCTCTGCTACTTCGGACAGCATTGGTATTACGGTTAGAAAAGAGAAAAATGTTGACATGGGGCACACAGCTTTTGAAAATTGAATCGTGTTTTAGCGATTGCACTAAACTATTAACGATGTTTCTATTTCTCATTCCTTGAGTCACCCTTTGCATGAATGTGCATTACATATGTCCCTGGTGTCTCCCATGTTCATATAACTTAAGAAATACGTTGAGTTAATCGAAAATTTGCATAAGCCTGGGAGCTTAATGTATGAGATATTTTAATTTCTTCGACATAGTATTTCCACGATATAAAATGTGTACTACCACTCCTATTTCTTCCTTTTAGCGGCGCTCAATGCAAATTAAACTTCAATAAAAGCATCTTGAAATTGAATATGACATTGCAATACGATCATCTTGACATGATATGAGTTTAGACGGTCGGCATTTATTGCGTTTCCATGCAGTGCGACGGTGTACCGGCGATTCGTAGTGCAGCGAGAAAAATTTTGAAACCAACACAGGAAATAACAACAAAATCTCCAGCAATTTAACAGGTGAATCGTAGGTTCATCACGAGTTCATAATAATGTTAAATATTCTTCTACCTTTGAGGAAAATTATTTGTTACTTGGATCCAAAGAATTACTCCCATTATGTTAGGATGCCCACATTAGCATGATAAACGTCGCATTGAGATGCTCATATCGGAGTTGAAAGTCAACAAGACCTTGCTTATTCTCATGCATGAGTTCGAAGGTTGCAAAAGCTTCGATGGAGGTTTAGAGGGCTTCATTTCAGCGCCACGGGGTATGCTCGGATAAGGTCGACCACTCCTTTCGTCAGAGTTGATTCACAGCGCGATATATTGAACTTGGAATTTTTATCCTGCACAATTTTCTTCTTCAAGTGGCGTCGATGCAGCAGTTCCATTATTCGTTTTCTTTCCAAAGATAGTAAATGGAGTTTGATCCAGAATTATTTGAAAAATGAAAAGATAATGTTATTTTTAGTTTAATGACAAAAATTCACGTAGTGTATTTATATATTTTCGAATTTAAATTGTTTTAATAATGGAACAAATTTGCTGACTTAACAAGAATTTTTAAAAAGAGAAAGGATTCGGGCTTTTCTGTTTTTCTATAATTAGAATTGTACAACAAACTGACTATAATTGTATTCTATATGAATAACTGCATGTCAGTGTCTTTAAAAAGACTCCAAATTTTGCAGTGAAATATTTTTAAAGGAGACTACAAGAAGATGCAGAAAAATAGCATAAAATAATGAAATTTTATACAGAGAAAGTTACTTTCTTATTATCGAGTAAAATTTTCATATCTAAAGAACCCATCGCTAGGCCTTTTTTTTAATTCTGCCTTCAATCAATTCCGATGTGCGTCAAGTAAAGTTTCGAATTATACTTTGTTGAGAAACTTCATTTGAAAACCGCCTCTGAGTGAAGCGATACATTGCGGTTAGTGTGCCGACAAGAAAAGAGGGCAAAGTGTTCTGTTATCGATTTGTACGACAATTTGTACGATCTATTTTCTCTGTTTAAGAAAAATTCCACATCAGTACCAATTTAATAAAGTAACAGTTTTACCCTGGTAACAATTTTACCGGCGCTCCTGCATCAGTTGTGCACGAGACAGAGATAACGTCGTGCTCTTAACATAATCTTTGAAGCTAGAAACTTCAAAGTGAAGGTCTTTCATAAAAATTGTAGGAAGTTTTCAAAAGGATCCAACTGATCGTAAAGAACACTGACAAATAAGTATTGATAAAAGCAACTTAAGAGAAACTGAATGATAAAGGTGAGTAAAAATCGGCAATCATTCGAGAACCTTGTGGTAAAATGCTCATGTCAAATTAGAGGTTCCAAAAACCTCGGTTTTCTATGGGGACCCAGCGTGGCATTTGCCAGTAAAGGAGGCACGTACGATACCGAGAGGATCTTAAATAAAGTATGCCATGAGCACCATTATACTTTTTTCGTAACAGCGAAAAAGCCCTTACCCCGTATTTAACTTACTTGGCGTTTTTGTAAAGGTAACTATGGATCACCAGACAAGTGAAATATTGGACCAAAGAGGTTTTTCAAGCCTAAAAACAATCTCGACAAAATAACCACTACTTACATGGCCGCACACGCAATCTGACTTCGTATGTGAGGAACGAGGGCCGCTAACTGAAAAAAATAAAGCACGGGTAATTGAAAACATCTCAGCAGTGGAGCCAAAGCTCTGCAGGGAAGGCATGGAAGAAATGGTCAGCTGAAGAGAGATGGGCAACTGGATGTGACTCCTGAGAGTCCTCGCTCTGATGGATCAGCCAGGAGCGACGTTGTGGTGAAATGAGCCGGGCTTGCTGCAGCGCTAGATGCTGCTTCCGAGATGGCGATACATTTAGGTGGGTCTGCCCTGAGACAGGGTGGCTTCCAGGGGCTGCTCTCGATGATAGGGTGGCTTCCAGGGGCTGCTCTCGATGATAGGGTGGCTTCCAGGGGCTGCTCTCGATGATAGGGTGGCTTCCAGGGGCTGCACTCGATGATAGGGTGGGTTTCAGGAGCTGCACTTGATGATAGGGTGGCTTCCAGGGGCTGCACTCGATGATAGGGTGGGTTTCAGGAGCTGCACTCGATGAGATACGAGGTTCAAGGAATACTTTTAGAGATGAAATTTGAACTCAATATAAAATTAGTGGCACCCTTTAGAACAAAAAGTTAGATGTGAGAAAGTTGTTCCAGTACTGTGGCAGCACTAAGAGGTCTGGTGATGCAAAAGTGCCTTAAAATCGACCAAATGCACATTAGGCCATATGTAGACCCTATGCCACGTAGAATTGTCACAATTATTCGTGCTCGGGGAAGTCCGACACTATATTAGTATCAGGTGACTATTATCAGGTGACTAATTTTTTGTTCGTTGAGCTTACTTAGTTGAAAGATCCCTGTGTTCTGATGCAGGAAAATTTAATATAAAACGGCGTATTGATTGCAATGAAGCATCCCCGTTTTAGCATTTCCAGGTTAGTTTCTTCGAATATTTATCGAACCTAGAGCGCTAATTTCGTATCGCTCTAACAGTATCTCTCTAGATGTTGTGTGTTATTGTTTTTTGGATGGTTATTTTCTTATAAAATTTAATTGATACTGGGTTTGAGCCAAAGAATGGTAAAGCAAGAGTTTTCATCAGAAATATTTCAGCTTTTCAGAAAAGATCCTCTGTCCAGGAACGCTGAGCTGGCACTCACTCTGGCTCTCGCTGTTATCAAATCTCTGACTCCATCGGTCTTAAATTGCTCCAAGTTTGCTACCAACATTTGATTCAGATGGAGTCATTGCTCTTCATCGGCTTTCGACATCTACTGGACCCAACGAGCTTCTGTTAAAGCCTTCATCCGATTCCGCCTCAGTTTCCGTTTGTCTGCTCGAGTTTCCGTTTTACCGTTCATTTTCGCCTGGTTTCCGTCTTCGCCTCTGGCACACAGCATTAAGAGTTCCAATAACGGTGATGACTTGGATTCTCTCGACGCAAGAAAAGTTGAGACTCGGGTTTCGAACGAATTCAAGAATGATGTTGCGTGAAGGATTACGGCTATACAAACCTGTGTAAATTCGATTTTTCATCGGACTGAGCCAACTTCCTGAGTTCGAGCTAGATTTACAAGGGATTGTGGCCGTGAACATCAGAAATTATTCCCTAAAAAACTATTCCTCGCCGATGCCCAAGCCTGCACGAGTGCGACTCCCCGTTTGAGACCCTCGAGGGGGCACTGCGCGGCTGCATAGGACCTCTTGTGCTCATGTTTGGAAGCAACGGAAGGTCGGCCGTCTAAAGAGCTTACACTCTTGCTTTTATCTCGGCTTGATTGACATCAGAGAGCAAGGAGTCTAAGATAAACAGCCTTCGCAGCCAAAAATTTCCTTTCGGGTTCGCTGAGTTGAAATTAGTTTTAAGACGGGAAGTTCGAGGAGAGCCTCGAGTTCCTGGGAAGCTTTCTCGCGGAACTCCCGACCGCGGCCCTCGGACGGATTAACGGAGAAGTGTTCAATAAGGAACAACTATCGCTTTGTAAAGTACGGTTTGGAGTAGTTTGGTTGGTAAATAAAGTTTAATATTGTTTCTCGCTCAGGATGGGAAGAGAAACTGTGCGAGGGTGGTGCGAGGACAATGCTTTTATGTGTTGAGTAGTGCATTGAAAGCGTTTTTTCTGTCTTGGTTGTAGCGAAGTTTTGCGTTCAAGTAAGTAGGGTTGAGTGCGTCCGTGTTGCCTAAGTTGATTAGCTCGATAAGTAACCATGTTGACTAACCCATTGATATATATAAAGTGTATTTTTTCAAGAAATCTTCATCTTATAGGTCATTTGTACCAAATACAACATTTGATGAGAATATATTGTCCAGTTGCTGAAATAAATGCTATTCCATAAATGCGGGTAAAAGTCATGGGATACCTAAAATCGAGGTTCAGAAATAAATTAGCTTTACGCCACTATTGCATTTCATGCATAAGTCATTTTAGCACAAAAATGTAGAGGTATTTCATAATCAATTAAACATCTATTGTTACCTTTTGTTACCATTGTTCTTATTCGGTATCTTTACCATCAAGTGTGCATAAAAATTACGCTACGCGTTGACGGGTTAAGGACGTAGGACACAAACCTGATGTGAAGGTATTAAAGCGAGGGAAAATAGAACACGTTTCCAACACAGCAGCCCAAATTTTGGCAAAGGTGCTGCCCAATAAAATAACTGTCATTATTCAAATAGTGAAACTTTCACAGTGCTGTCCCTTTGACGACCATACACGTGAGCAAAAGCAAAGCTCAGCCGTCAACTGGGATGTGCGAGAGGAAGATTTTTCAAGTGCGCCTCACACTTTGATTGATAATGCATTAAATTGTTGCTCGCACAGGGCCAGAAATCAGCGCTGCAGCTCCAGAAATAAAGTGAAGCCTGAAAGCTTAATTGATGGGCCAATAAAGTAGAGCGCACCTCAAAAAACCGAGCAGAGCGCAACCACGAGCGAAGGGCGGCTGGCCGTCCGCACGGTCCCTGGAACGTCCATAGCTCATTGGAGCGTATAATTGTTTTGATGGGTCCCAATATTAGATTGCCGGCCTCATAGATGCTGTGCTAAATTGTTTTATGGATAGGCGGCCAGAAAAGCAATTTGAGCAATTTACTCAATCAAGGCAATCGACGTGACATTGCTACATTTGCATTCAGGTGGCCCGTCCGCGAAGATTTTTTTGATGAAGTCGATCGTCGTTCACGTTTGCCAGAGTCCGTAAATGCTCATTACGCCAGGGAATTAAAGACCGGGAATAGTAGTCAAGAAAAGCTTTAATCCCTGGCGCAAAGCGGGGCGAGCTTAGTCTGCTTCAGTAACACAGGCGCCGAAACTAGGACAGTTTAGGAATAAATTTCTACTTAAATCTCAGTAGACGGAATGAGACTTCGTCTTCAGACAGTCACGGGTGTTCAAGGAGCTCACAAAATAATTAATTAAACCACGATGAAACTTTTGAAGAGTTTCACGGTAGGCGGAAAACTAAATTGATCTCTTTCAAGTTGAGTACGCAATTTAGTCTAATTCAACTTAGCGTTTTCCGAAATGGCGACTCTCACGTCGGATTTTTTTCATGAACTGCAGATAACGTGGAGCTGCAGAGACATATTTACGTGGTTTCCCTGATGACAAGTATTCACTGATGTTGTATTTGGCACGTAAGAAGACATTGTGAAGTTCTTTTGAAAAAGTGCTGCAGGAACCTGGGAGTTGTATTTGCCGGCTATTGTAGGTAATCAATATTAATGGAAACTCAGAGAAAGTATGGCTTAGTACTGGAAATGATGCGAGTTTTTTATCAAGTTCTTAGAAGTGAATTTCTACTGAATTGACTTATGCGGTGAAAAAAATGAAATATTCCATTACATTGAGTGAAACGAATGATCTTTGATGCTGTCTGAGAAGCATTTAATAGGGATAGCAAGAATTGAAATTCGAAGGAAATAAATGTTGAAGGAAATCAAGCGTTCAGCCTCATACAAAATATTGTCATTATTAATGAACATGCCCTGATAACAACGGTGTGAACACTTTATTTTACATTACCACGAGCTCACTTACCTACTTTACGAGAAGGAAACAAACCGAGCAAGGGAATGAATTTACTGAACGCGTCTGCTAGATTTGGCGTAATGGCACGACGATCTGCCTAATCGGTCTCGAGGTCTGGAATAAGGGGTGGGATCCTCACAGCAGATCCCGCAATGGCACCCGCGGATCCCGAGTTACAGTGATCTACAGATCCCCGTATCCCGCAACTTGTTAGGTGCCGCAGGTACCGTCAGTCGTCGGGGAGGCGCCGTCAATCCCGCGCTCTGTTCTAAACCGTGTAAGCCTGTGATAAATTACGGCACACTTGTGTTCATTTGAGGGGGCGGGCGTAATCCACAGCCCTGCTGATTACTCCCGCCTGCAACGTGCGGTACACGGCGCCTGAACGTGGTGGCTGGACACGGGTAACGTGGCGGCTGGACACGGGCAACGTGGTGGCTGGACACAGGCAACGTGGC
>VOMN01019783.1:0-11800 GCA_014899125.1 Orchestia grillus
AGCTTCAGTGAGCGGAACCTGGCGAATGAGCTTCAGTGAGCGCAACCTGGCAAATGAGCTTCAGTGAGCGCAACCTGGCGAATGAGCTTCAGTGAGCGCAATCTGGCGAATTCAGTGAGTTCAAATTTGGCTAATGTTCAGTGATGCGTGTTATAATTTTATAATTGAACACTCTTCTGTTCAATGAGCGAAAATTGTTTCGAAGTGGTTACACAACAAAGATCTTGGCCATCACTGTCGCTAAAAACCTCAAGCATTACATGCAAGTAGAAAATGTGTCGAGAAAGCGAGTGAAATTCTCGGTTTCATCACAAGAAAGTTTGACCATCAGTCTGAAGACATAATATCACCCCTCTATCAAACACTAGTCCTACCACATCTGGAGTACATAGTCCAACTCAGGTCTTCTACCATGCGAAGAGACATCAATAAAATGGAACGATTCAGTGCAAAGCAACAAAAATAATCCCTGATCTCTGAAGCATCAGCTACAAACAACATTTTTAATGGCTGAAACTTCTGGCTTGAACGAAAAAGGCTCCGAGGTCATCTAATCGAGGCATACAGATATGCAGAGCTGGGCAGCGCTACTTTGAAATGTAGCGGCCGCTACATTTCAAAGTAGCGCTGCCCACCTCTGCAGATATGTTACTGGCTCCAGCGGTGTTAGCCCAAAAGGGCTATTTGAAAGAGATAATAACGTTCGCTCTGAAAATACCAGCCATAAACTAATAAGAAAATCCTTCAGAGCATCCCGGCCCTGAATTTTATTCCAGGTAAAATGGTTAGAATTTAGAACAAATTATCGAAAAAGGTGGTTTCCGCTGGCACAGTGAACTCGTTTGAAAGTCGTTCAGACGAGTACTGAATAGAGAATCCCGCAACATTTAAAATTGATAAATCGAGGTCATTATTCAAAACCAGGTATGATGCGAAAAGTCTGGTAGGCGAACTATCCCAGAGTTGTGCAGTGTCCGTTTCGTACGTCAAAATGAACATTCGTATGCCTGTGCGTTGAAGTAGTACATCGTAGTAAGGATGGTAGCGCTATGGTAACTCAGACTATCTCGCTCCAAAAGATAAGGCACCGTTTAGTACGGACTTGAGAGAACGATGAATCTATGGACAAGGTATGCTACCACACAAGATCCCACAAGTGGGCCCGAGAGAGAGAGGTCCTGAAGGTCTAGTTAAAGCTGAGATAACCTTATATGGAGACGCTGCTCCCCAAGGAATGAGATAGACAAACCTAACTAACTTTACGCTATTGCCTTTGGGCTGTACTCTGCCTCCTGAGGGGTATGCCAGTACGTGAAAGTCGATGACTGTGAGGGTGATTGTGTTATTTTTGTATACCTTTTTATTCTGCAGAGGTGAACTGGCTAGTGACAGTGTTACAGGTGAGAAAATACAGTTGGTAGTACGACCTGTTCTTTGATTGGTCGTGCTCTGCCATTCTACGGCTAATGGTTTGCGTCTGCGTGATTTTTGTCTGGCGGCATGGCATGTAAAAACCCAAGAATGGGCAACTTGGCTCCTTTGTGTCGCCATATTGTATTGTATTCTGGTCCTTCGAGCACACCTTTTAGTCCTTCGAGCACACCTTTTAGTCCTTTGAGCACACCTTCTATGTCTTTGAGCACACCTTCTAGTCCTTCGAACGCACCTTTTAGTCCTTCGAACACACCTTCTAGTCCTTCGAACGCACCATCTAGTCCTGGCGGCCCGCTATCAAGTCTTTCATTGCACCCTACCTTAATTTTCTCTTCTGTCCTTAAATATACTCGAATTGGTAAAATTCCTAATTAGTGCGTCCACTAGAAATTTACTTATTTTTACATTATAGGGTAAAGTATGTAACTTGCGCGGTTCGGGGTGACTTCTTATTGCTTTTCGCTGGTACCGGGCCTCCTTATTGACATTGAGATCATTTTAGCATGCAGGAGCTTCCGCTGAGTGGAAATTCTTCTCCCTTTTTTCTGAGCGCATTGTTGCGTTAATGACAAAGAAAGAAATGCTGCATGTTTTAAGTTTCGAAATTAGCTTCACTTGTATAGTGAAAACATAGACAATACGTGCTAGTATGTTAAGTAAAGCTGATTTTTTCTTAACGTTCCTGCCTGTGAAAATAGGCAAGGAGAATGAAACTGGTACCAGTGTGCGATGCGGTAACGAATCGATTCCTGAACTCGCATTGCAACCGGGGCATTTGGCCTCTCTAAACAGACTCCTGTCGTAAACTAAGATATTCATATTGGCACCAATTAATTTACGGGAGAGACGAGGAAGTGTGAATACTTCGGACCTTATTGCGATTTAGTTTCACTGTATCCGATATATTTTGTTTACGGTTGTAGTATGTTAAAGTGTTAACATTTCGAGTTTAGACCAATGACATTTATTTAATGGCGTGGTGGTTCCGTGAATGTGTCTGCAAGTCAGGGAGCTGAGCTCTGAGTTAAATTGATTGTGTATGTTATGAAGCCGGTGGCTAAGGTAGTGGTAGTCCACATCGTTTTGAGGACCCGGCTCTCCACTAGGATCCGTGCTTCTCTCGGGAGAAATGCACTAAAAATTCCGGCGCGCTCCTCGGAGCGTGGTCTGCAGCACGGGTTGTGTGAAGCGATCCAGAGTTGCAGAGATGGATTAGGGCTTATTTTCTATATTTCTCTTTACGTGTTTGGAAGTGTCATTTAATTTCGGTTAATTTATTATCATAATTTTTTTTACTTTATATATTTAATTGTGCAATGTGATCTTTGTTGGACGTAATTCTGTTGGTGGGAAAATACTCTTCTAATTTCAGTAAGGTTTAATGTTCTGATTTGAATATTTTATTGAGAGTGCTGTACCTAATTAATGATCTTCCTTCAGTGACGCATTTCGTTTTGTGCCTCGAATGGAGGTTTGATCTTCACTTGAGATCGTCTACTAGTACTCGATCGATTTTGCCTTATTCCTTTTGAGGAAAGAATGAAGAATTTCTCTTTCACCGTCCATGGAAAGATTTAAAATGAAGACTTCGCGACGTCGATCTGAAGAGCGGAGGTGTCGCATTTCCGCCCCAGGTCGCACTCCATTTACTTTGATTTTTGGGATCCGATAATTTCCTGCTCTGTGGCTGACTTTCTCAGAGCAGAACTCGCTAGCGCTCGACTGCGGCTTAGCAGTCAAGTTCGATCGTTACAGTGTAACTATTGAAATTTCAAGTTTTATATGATGTTAGATTGTCTTCCATTGTCATTGCTTTTTTTTAAATGTACTCAACATTACTGGGTTAACATTTCATTATTATTGACCATGAACTAGTACAATGTGTCGTTATCGTATTGAATCGTTATTTTAAAGGCCCGTGTATCATTTTTCACTTGCTAGAAGTTTGATAGAATTCTTATTATTGCTAGCGAGGAACTTCAAATTTCTGAAGAGAAATTCATTTGATTGACTCTTTCACGGCGCACTGATACCGTTTGTCGCTCACAACTGTGAAGTTAGGGCTCAATTTCCCGGCTGAGGCAAAAGGATTTGTGCTTCCCTTGGAAAAGGAAACTTAAAACCCTTGTCGGATTACCCCGAGATAGATGGCTTGCCCCGCATTCACACGGGCTGTGTAACCGACAGTGACCGTGTTTATGAAGCAACCACGGGCACGAGATATCTCGGGATAGTTCGTTAAGGGGTCGAGCCTCACGTTGCTCACATCACTCACGCGTATGTAGTTATGAGGTGTTGGAAACCCAACGGTGTACTGTAAGCCAACCCCGTTGGAATTGATGAAGTTTCTTTCATAGCGCACTGGTAAGAATATCAGCGATGTAACCGTAGCCGCTTCGCTGTATGCACAGGTAAAGCTGCTGATTCTTCTGCTTCTGTGTCGTGCCGTACACAATTCAGGTGAAATTTAGCTATACGTAAAATTAATTCGTACGTTTTGCTTTTAGTGTATCTAGTTACATATTTTTGCTTCTACTTAAATACTTGGAGTGATGAGACTGCTTGAGTGCATTCAATGATTACCTTCTTGCATCAATCAAGGCCATCACTCTTGAAACGTCGTAATTATTTATTTTTAATTACATTTTAAATTGTTTATTTGTTCTCCTCCAGTAATTATTTTCTATGAATCTATGTTGAGAACGATGTCTTCTAAATACTAGTTAATTCTCGCGTCTGATGGTTAATTTATCCGACTGTGACAGCCGTATGAATTGGCAGCTTTACTTGTCCTGTTACTTTTCTGCACACCTTTTTCTATCACCTTTGCAGAGATGCCGTGTGTAGTAGTTGTGGAGATGGTCACTGAACGCAGGTGGCAGTAATATTACCTGTTCTTTGACTCGTCCAGCCGCACCTCCTTCGTGTCTGCCAGTGCACCCGTGCGTGATTGGTGGCGTGCGACTTGGGTAGAAGCACAAGACTGGACAACTTGACTGGTGCCTGTGGCTTCATTCTATTCTGTTCTATTCTATATTCTGATTGCTCAGGCTGCGTTGGCTCTTCGCAGTCGTGCTTGTGCGCCTGCCACCAGTTAGGTGGCCCCTGCTAGTGTTAGCTGCTCGACTCCTGATAGCTGGCGGCTTACGGTTCTATGCGGATGTACATTTTGGGGAGACGATCCCTTATGGTCTTTAGGTAATAAATTATTTGCTATGTACATGTTTCCACCGTTTTGTAGTTAGCAACTCCCAAGCAACATTATTATGAATGTATTGTGTTCACTCGTCCCTGTTGATTGATATGTTGTGATGAAAGAACCTTTGTTAATTCCAATTCATTTTACCGTTGGGTTTTCAATGCCTTGCAACTACTGGCGTGGTGAGGGATGTGAGGAATGTGTGGTATAAACTACATTTTCTAAGGGAAGTACTCCCTGGTAATGTGAAATGAAACAAGTTTCCACAGTTTCATCAGGAGATGTTTCGTATGAATTACAATAGCCAATCAGACGATTCTATAAAATAGGCCACTGCCCAAGCTGCCAGTTCACCAATGATTCAAATGGGAGAGCATAATCATCTCATTAGAGAGCTACACGCTGTAAAACGTATTTTCTGACGTCTACCATTCTTTTGTAGTTTTCTAGAGTGCAATTGAAGGTTCATGAATGGGGGTTAAAAAAATTCCTGATGTAATCAAGCTAAAAAAAATGTATTCCGAGCTTTTCGTTCATTCAAATCCTTTGCTATAAAAAATTGGACATCATACTGCCTAATACTTGAATTTTAACGGCTTTTCTCATTTCTGCAATCTTTCATAGACTGTCGGAAATAAATGTACTACGGTATGGTTGATCTAAAAAATTTAGTAGGTATCGAAAAACTTCTATTGTTCATAAAAAGTTATATTAACGTATTTGTTACTGAGCTTATTTTATACAATTAAAAATAATTTTTATCTTCTCATTGCTGCGCCGTAAAGCTATAGGGTCACGCTGATTTAAAATCATCTCTAACTAGTTTCACCGCATCTCTTTCGATGGATGTCGAATGGCTTGCGGTTTTAAATATGGGCAAGGTAACAAATACTCGCAACATTGTTCGTAGTAAACGTTAAAAAGGAATTATGCTTAATTTAATAAACAGTTCATGAACGATTGAACTGTGGTGACACCTTTTTGCGACACTTCGTATCTCAACAACGCAGTAAGCGCACTCGGGGTTCGAGGCCATGACTGATCCTGCAGGTACATAATTCATGCTAGATAGTGCGACAACAGCATTCTATCGCGAACGAAGACATCTGTAGAAACTGTGAGGCACTATTCGCATGCCACAAAACAGGCCCGTGCTGTGTCTCCATGAAGTGATACAAACTGAACGGAAGGTTACTGCAAGTGGTTGCGCCTTAACCTTTTAATGGATTATCCCAAGAGTTCTCGTTCAGTTGTTGACTAGTGTCTCTAGATTAGAATGAGGAATGTCCTCCTGGTGGCATCTGTGTCCAGGTAGTACATTATAAATTGTCATGTATCAAGTTGGTTTTGCTTGCCAATCGCAATAAAAGGATATTTTCTACACCGGCGCATTGCATGATTTTGAAATAATTTATATCCAAATTGAAACGTTTGTGAAAGAAAAAAATCTATTGAAGGGTAAATGGACTATGAGTGTCGTACGAGTTCCAAAGCTCTCCAACGTTGGAGTAGCGGATCTTAAATCCACCTTAACAAATTAATCCTACGTAGGTTGTATCAACGGTGGACTATTCACGACCATTATCATTTTATTTATGTTGTTTCGACATGTCAGAACTTCGATACTGTTTTTTTAACTTTCAACTTAGTTCTACTGAAGCAGTAATCTCGAGTAGGCTGCTAACTCTGTTTCAGCGAGGCGTTCTCTGTTAACGGAGTGCACAATTTTTGTATTCGACGCTTGTGCTCCCCTCTTGAATTCTCGTCTTTTTGACCGAGGTGGAAGTGGAATCGTATTTATACCCGCAATAACTGCGTGTGCAGCACGAAGCCGTGCCCGGATGTGGATGTCAATAGAACGGCTCTAGTTCAGTGACACTTCATTTCAGAGGGGATTTGTTTTAAAAGGATAGACCGCGTAGCAAAAATCATAGCGAACATTTTGCACTGAACCTGCTTTGTATTTGAAAGTCCTAGCTCTTATTTGGGTTTGTGTGTTGGTTTTGTTGTCTTTTCTATGGCGTTTGCACCGTCTTCAAACAGTGCTCGCTAAGGAGATGGATATGGTAAAACAGGTGTTATATGTTATTGATGTTTTTAAAGCTCAGGGTGTTACTTGAGTTATTCTCTGAAAGTATAGTTTGTGCAGCCTTTTTTAGGCACTTTTAGAGATTTATTTGCACGGTCCATTGTGTGTCATTTCTGTGACTTTTGTATAAGCCAACAGCGTCAATTTCGGAAGTCTGTGCTCTTGTCTGGACAATCACTAACCGTCTTTGCATTTCGCCAATATATTGTGAAAATTTTCCAAAGTTAAAGGGAACCATTAGTACGTATTTATTGTGACATAAGATAGACATTGTGGGGAACCATTAGTACGCATTCATTATGAGACATAAGATTGAAGTTATAGGGAACCATTAGTACGCATTCAATTTATGACGTAAGATAGAAGTTATGGGAACCATTAGTGCACATTCAATTTATGACGTAAGATGGAAGTTATGGGAACCATTAGTACCCATTCNCAATTTATGACGTAAGATGGAAGTTATGGGATACCGTTTGTACCCATTCATTATGCGACGCAAGAGAGCAATTACTGATGGACAGGAACAGTTGCCCAATGGTCGTGTGAGGAGGGTACAGCGATGTAAAATGGAGCTAAGTTCATGAAGTAAAGAAGAGATCGAGTGCAGCCTATAGAAGCATGCATAGGTTTGAACCGATCATTAACTGTGAACATACCGTAATCGAAATCTTTTGACCGGTGACCGGTGGTGAAGAAAGATCTTTCATTTTATTGGCGCGGTGTTTAACAATGCGAACAGCCGCTACAGCGATGTGTCTGTCCGGGGAACGATATTTGAATGTGTTATTTATAATGTAGGACCACTGAGAGGGCATAGGGTAGGCAGTAGGGTTAGGATAGCCAAGTTTGTCTACATCTATGTTATGTGGAGTGACGTCCCCAGGGAGGCCACTGCATGTTAGGTTACCTCAGCCTTCGGGACTTGTATATTTTCGTGCCCACTTTGCGTCTTGCCATTTTTCATGCCATCGCTGATTATTCTTTATCTGTTCTTTCTCTTTTTCTTAACTTGCTGTTTCTATGCGCAGGGAATCTTTTGTGAGAACACCCCTGTGCATAGATTCTATGTTTTTAAAAGTCCATCTTGAATTGTACTCGAGATTCTTTATCTCGAGATTCTTTATCCCATTGCATGTGACCCGGGAACTTTAAACTAACAAAAATTATAATATAGCATTTGTCTACATATTTTTGTGTCTGTACTGCGTTACTGTTCCTGCGATATTGCATGAATTCCAACGTTTTTGTGCTTAGTTGACATGCAGGATAAATTGGCCTGCCAAAATTATTGACGGTTCACGAAGAGGGCTGCTGTTTGGTTTACAGTTGGCGCAGAAGCGCGTCAAATTCCCCGTGCCTATTCATCTCCATTGTTGAATTTGGGGCGCAATAAGCGCTATTCAGGCGCTGTTAGGGTACCTCAGCTACTGATAGGCGTGCTGGACTTCTAATACTGATAGCTCTAAACTGGCAAATATTCTAATCCAACACCAGGACAAGATCATGCATCGGATGTAATGGATTAATGCGCATCACTCCAACTTCTTGCCCGATTCGCGCACTGTTCGTTTTTTTTACTTCAGGCATCGTGTTGCGCGTGCTGTTCGTGGTTTGTTCATTTCGGTTGGTGCATGATGACGTCCGTGTCTCTCTGGCGGCGTCTTATGTCCGTTTGTGCTTAGAAAGTTTGTTTGTGCTAATGCTTCCGTGAGCTTTAGAATGTACGGGTGTATTTTTTCACAAGCTGGTAATTGCTTTGAATTACGTGAAGAGTGCAAGAGAACTCGGATGAGCGAATTTTGAAATTTTGTTCCGCTGTAGTTTTTGTGGCGTATTTAGTGAAATAATAAGTGTGTACATTCTTCAACCGTCAACTATCCGTCTTAATGGTGGCTTTCTATGTATCTTTTTCACTGTTTTCTTGGTAAGGTTGATCTCGAATTCAATTTTCATGGGAACTTTAAAATTTTTGTTTTTAATAAAGCCCCCCACCTGCAACCAAATCGTTAAAAACGCAATTTCATTGCTTTAAATAATTAAAAACATATTCATTTTTTGTAGCGGAAATTAAAAACAAGGATCTGGCAAAGGATATCTCTCCCGATATCTTCGAGTGATGTTTTTGAAAATTCGATTTCATTGAATGTGCGGATATTACCACTTGGTTTGTGCTGGAAAGAATATTCCTGTGTTTCCTGGAAAATTTAGATTGCTGAGCTGTGTTGAGTTTGTGTCAATGTTGTCAGGAGGTTCTCGGTTCGAGTTACCCCTGCGTGGAGTTCTTTTCTTAGGAAAAGAAGAACCAGCACGCATTGGCTTAACAAACTGCACACCTGTGTGGCCTGGGACGTGGTGCCCGAAATGATTCCACGTCTTCCAAGATTGTCTCTAACCGAGTCGTGTATTTTTTTTTCCCCTAACCAGGACTAGAAGGTGCGCTTCTTCTATGCTCCACTCGAAAGGAACATAGCGACTTGAGTGACTTCAATTTCGCTAACGTATGCTTCATTTGTCAATTTCGTATGTTTGAGCTTCTCTCTCTGTGGTACACTGTTCGACCGGCTGCGGTAGAAAGCCATATCATCAAATCTTGAATCGTTTTATGTTTTAATATTGACCCAATAAAGATTTAAGCCTTGTTGTAACTCATGAGGTTGAGGAGGTGCCATTCTCAACGTTAATCCATTAGTCTAGGCAAGTGATCGGTCTGGTGAATGCATGCGGATAATTCGCTGTGAGTGATAAACTGCCTCGAGTGGCAAGGAGGGAGTGCAGCTTGTGTGTCGCCTCCAGTTTTTACCTCAAGGGGGAGCAAAGAAAAGACATCTGTGCAATGACGTAAATTCCTGTCTTAGATTTTGGTTTTACTTAGTTTTAATCGTGAGTGCGGAGGTAACGAAGCAACATCTGTTTGTCGACGCAGATTTCTTGTCATAGATTTCGGATTGTGTGGCTATCGTCAATTCTGAAAAACTATATTGTTGATATCATTTGAAATTTATTTTGTTTTCATTTAGACAGCAATGTCACTGCATCTATCGTTACCTACCTGCAATTCAGGTAGACTTTAAGCGCTAGGCGTTCAATGGAGAGATATCCTGAGGCTAAAGTGGGCCACGTGTAAAGCTTGTAATGATGTTGATGTACGATGGTGACGGCGGCTGATCACAGCGAACTTATATTCGGAATCCCTGACGATGCATCATGGTGGCATAACTTGTCAGAGGGACGAGGTCGATTCGTTAGCGTGAAATGCAGATAAGCCTAGCATGCCTACTCGCGAGTCTTTCCTTCCTCGCTACCTGCAATGTGCCCTCGGCTACAATTGTCTTATTCATTTTGGGGACGAATTTTGCTGACGTGTTCGGGTGCAGCTGCCACGGTTATTTTCGCTTCGTGATTTACGTGGGTACCGCTCGAAAATATCTTCAATTCTATGCCAGTTTGTCGTAAGTTGAAAGGGACTGCATAGCCATTTTAAAGCGGGGCTTTGTTGTGCTCCGCATCGAGCGCTCGTTCTCTCTACATGACTTGAAACACAGCCCGTCGCTGCCGCTATTAATGGGTGTTGCGCCACAGCTTGAATATCAGAGTGCTTTATGTTGTACGGGCGCAACTATTCAAGATCGGCTTACGAAGTTTTGCGCATTGAATCCCTATTTGAACATAGTGATTCATCGACGTAGGAAGCGACAGTTTGCAAAACGTTTACTATAAATAGTTTGAAAACCATTGATTCTTGTTTCTCAAAAAAAATTCTTACCTGTCCGAAATACTTAGCGTATTTGTACGAAGATGTTCAAGGGCTGTTTTAATGTAGTGCGATAAAATCAAAGACGACTCAAATCTGAGGTATGACATCCAATGTTTCTGGCTTTGGTGCGGTCTCGCTATGACTATGCGTTGCCGTTTACGTCAGAGTCAAAAGTGGTTCTGTTTTAGTGTCTTTCTTCTTCCGTCAAAGCGTTTCTTGTGTCCTCACTATAATCACCCAGACGAGACACCCTCTTTTCTTCATCTAGCGTGCTCGACGCGCTGTTCAAATCATTTGGTGGTGATAAATTAGTGTTGGATTCCTTGGCGCCTATCTTGACATTCTTTTTTTTTTCTTTATTCATAGAGGGTTTTATTTGCTTACCCCGCTGCTACTCTGTCTTCGTTTAATTGTGTCGCCGAATTGCCGCGAGTTGGTATATTCATATCAGGGTGTTGCGCGTGTGCATACATCACCAGATGGTTATCAAAGACGGCTCCCCATTGGGACAACTTCAGCTTCTGATGCTTTCCTGTGAGTTAGTTGACCCGATGTGGACTCTGGGCGAGTTTTTGTTGTGTGCGGTCTTCAATTCTGAACATTATTTATATGTAGAAGTTATATATTTCGTGTATACTAAGTACTATATTTTAAAAAGCGCTTTATCTGCAACCCAAAATTCTTTATTATTTCTTACGGCATTATGGAAACAAGTGTAAAAATGTGCGAACGTAATAATCGTAATACATTTCTTGAGGTTTTATGCATAACATGACATAATAATGCGTTTTATTGTCATTGAGCTTGAAAACCTATAGTACCTTTCCTTCACGACTGGTGATAGCAACCGTGCGCTGTGCAAGTTCAGTCGCCCAATTTAACACTTTATTCCTATTCTATAATTTTCCCGCCACCCTCCCTCTCAGGTTACATTGGCTCGCCTGCTGCTTCAGCGTTGCTTCAGCGTATGTAGGAGATTTCCCACATAATATATGGCCTGCATTAATTTGTTAATGCATGTGTATGGTGTTTTATCTCCTTACGACGCTGGCTTCAGCTTCAACGGACTAAAGCAAGGGAGAATTGGCTCGATTACCCTGGGCCTACACCCAATAATGAAAAATGTTTTAAAGAACTTGAAGCACTTGCCTGACCAGAAGAGAGATCTAACTCAAATATTGGGAATCGCACTCTGAGATCGACCGACTTGATCATCTTCAGATACCCCATTGTAAGTTATGGAAACCTACTTCTTTATTTCAATGCCTTCTGTTAGAAAGTAGTGCATTTGGTAGCGATTCTCGGCCGAGCAGCAGGTCAC
>VOMN01019795.1:0-19856 GCA_014899125.1 Orchestia grillus
TCTCGACACCGACGCACGATGGCTTGGCCTGTATAGAGTACGCCATGGAGTGTATCTAATTGGGCACTTCGTAATTGGCTGGCGAAAGGCTGTTCACATGAAATATTATATTTTTTGGAAATATTTATACCCAAATTATTTTAAAACTTACTCCCTAACTGCGTAACATCTTTAATGCATCTGTGTATAAATAGGTGCTTATAATTCTTCAACGTTAGTAGATCATGAATGAGAGTGAGAATGCAGATCTGAGACAGAAGTGGTAGTATAGTACGTAGTGGCGTGTGCTGAGGGGGTCTGGGAGCGGGGGAGGAAGGCAGCGTCTCTCAGAGGGAGTTACTCATGGAAGCACTGGCATTCGTGTCGCTGCCTGGTGTCGGAGTGTGTGTGTGCCAGTCGCGCTCTCCAGAGCCTGCACTCACGTGAACACGTAAAGGTTGAGCGCCGTTTCTTCGTCGAGTTTATTCTGTTGCCAACTACTGTGAAGTGCAGTGTTACTCATAACTAAAAAGAGCTCATGCTGATGCCAAGTATACGTGTAAATAAGCAGCGTTAGGTGCCAGTGTTATGTTTTCACTGTGAATTTTCCATGCATCGAATGTTGTCACGTACGGTGGTCTATCTCGAGTGTTCATAACTCATTACTTTATGTTCAAATTTTACTGTTGAAACTGTGGTCCTTACGAATAGACTCGAGTGTTTAAAGTTTTACGTGCAATATTTCATGCATAGTCGCTTTCGCGTTGATTCATAAGAAAAATATTTATGTGATAACAGACTTTTTTCACGAGAACTTGAATGGGGAGAGATGCTAAAAATGAATCGACTTGCAACAAATCCTCAACAAAGCAGGCTGCACTTCACGTGAGCATCTCTTGTGATTTGTGCTCGTTGCCAGCACGAGGTGTCGAGTTGCTGAGCGGCCTTGGAGGCGTCAGCATGCCAGCTCTCATCACATCATGCTCTCTGAGCTCTGGTGCCCTATTGTCGTCTTAGCACATGCTTCTGTTTTTGTAAAGTCATACAAAAATATTTTAATCATTTATTATGAAAATTAATTTATGTCCATTTTTAAAGGACAAGGCTAACTTATTGCGTAGAGATCAATCCACAAACTGAAAATTTGTCCTCGACGACCTTGTGACTCATTTCAGCAAGTAGAGCTGAACACAACACCGAGTGTGACAGGAGTTTGAGGGTAGACGGAGCCGCGGCACTGTTGTGGTACTTTCAGTGTTACTTTCGCTTGCAGCGGCCACTCTTCAGAGCTGCCAGCGCACAGTACAACTCGAGGCAGATTAGTGGCTCTCCCTGGAACTGATATGCTCCCTCCTCACTCGCCTGCAGAGCTTGGCAAAGTCAGCTTAATTCGTGAAATAGCTAGACTGTCTTAAAAAAAATTACCCTTGTTTCCAAATAGTTCTTGTGGTAATGGAATGTTCGATGAACTGTGTTGTATAACCCTTGCTCTAACATACTCATTCACTCTCTCTAGAAAACTCTGCTCACTTCCTTCACTATAAATTACTTGCCTGTTTTCGTGACAGTTTACTATCTGTGAAGACGTGCATAACTCAGGAAAACGCTAAGCTATTCAAACTGGTATAATTTTTTACGTGAAGATCTTCTGAGTGAAGCATGTCAGAAGATTAGAGCTCAATTTCTGTTTCTTGCTGAGCTTCACATGACTGTAATGAGTCTATTCCAGAACCTCAGCGTCGCTGTTGTTGAAATTATTCAAGACATTAGTAGGCCTCAGGCATTGCTGAATGCCCTTGTTTGGGTACTGAGCCGTTGGTAAATTGTCCCTGCCAAGTTTGTCATCTGCATTAGTTACTGTTATGTCGCTTAGATCATTACTTAATTAGGATATAATTAACTGTCTCACAGAACGCAGAACTTGACGAGCTGAACGAATGTTTTTTCCACAGATCCCTCCATTGAGATTATATCTTTATTTCTTCTAAAAGTTCATGCCCTCAAACCTGGCAACAAAAATGTTTATACCAATTTAAACGAGTCTGTAGCTGTGCTCTCTTCTTAAACGTCGTTGGTGTGGCATATTAACTGGGTACATCGGTTTGAGTCTAGATCACTTGTGCAACTGTGAGCGATAACTAGCAGGTGTGATCACTGAAGTGTTGGTGCAGTGTTTACCCAGGACCGCGTGCAACCGGTTGTCGCTAAGTGAATCACATCTATCTATCGTCAACGTTTGTCTTCTCAGGTAAGTAACTGTGGTGAAGTCTTTCGTCCTGATAACGTAATTAATACGTTTATATATTTTTCTAATTATATCATGTGCCCTTGAGCACTACATTGGTCTTAGAGAGTAAACAATTTCAACAGATTGAACTGTTGCCATCCAAAAAGGAGTATTTTTCATATTTTGTTATTAACAATTCAATTAACCATAAATACAATGGTTTTTACATGAAGTACATAGAAATTAGCATGATACTTGTCGCATATTACAGATTATAGTATTGACCTTTAAGCTTCCCTCGGGTCAACCATGACCTGATTGTATCCCACCGGGCTTTACTGTTCCCAGTACCTGATGCGTGTGTACGCATCGCTCTCCACACCAATTCAAATTTGAATTCTCAATTATCCCTATTTTTTATTATTTTCATTCAATCCAATAAGAAATTTTGAAATAGAAAAAAATTAAAAATTATGTGTAAAAGTTACTAGAAAATAATTTGCATACATCGCATTTCACCGCATGAATTATTATTGACGCAATTAAAACTATGCGTTTTCATACATATAACTGTACGTGCATCTTACTTTAGAACTGAATGTTCAAATAAGAAATTAGGAAAATCGAGAAGAAACTATAATAGTTAGGCAATCCATTTGAATGTCTTCAACTTGTTTCTATTGTTTGAAGCGCTACTGAATAATTTTGCGAGTTACGACTACCCATAACCACTACCATAACCACTACCCATAAACAGAGGTGGGCAGCGCTACTTTGAAATGTAGCGGCCGCTACATTTCAAAGTAGCGCTGCCCAGCTCTGCCCATAAGTAACCATAACTACCCATAACTACCCATAACCACTACCATAACCACTACCCATAACTATCCATACCCAATTATGTTTTCCAAATATTTTACTGCTGTTTCTACTGTCTTAACTTCTAGAAACAATGCACATTCACAGAGCTAAAATACAATTGGTGTAAATAAGTTATCTAGACATTTTATATGAGAGGTACGCTGAATCATGGATAAGCAATTTTCTTCTGACTCTCCCAGAGCTAGGGCGGGAAAAAGGATGGGTACAATTAAGTAATACGTATCGTCATGGCAACGAAGTTCCAGTGTGTTTTTATGGAACATACTGACTTCTTTAATTTAATGTCTCTATGGCCAGTTCACTTTAATATTAGACAATGATAACGACTCTGTAGTAATTTCGTTTGCTGTCTTAACTCGATGGGACGGTTGTTAGACTCCCTTTTGCATTGACAATCATTAAACTATGATTCTCATCCAAACTAGAAGGTCTCTGGTGTGAATTCGTGTGATCGTGAATAATGATTTTACTACATGAGCTCAATTGAGTATTTTTGCAACCCAGATGAACAGCACCAAAAATAAGTTAAGCAACTAACTGAGAGACAGGCTTAATTAAATTGTTGGTTCGAGACAAGCAGCGATATCCGTGCGATCGTTCACTACCTGTTAGCTACAACGCTTCAAAAAAGAAGAGGACTGAAGCTTTAACGCTAGTGTTGAAATAGTTGAATTTTCATTTTAGTTTTCAATTCAGTTTCCATCCTCATGGTGCGCTTTAAAAGAAATATGGTCACTAAAATGATCGCTCAAATAAACGTTCACGAAGGATGCTTACAAGGCTACAAACTGAATCTTCCTGCCTGTGGCAGAGCCTGCTCACCCTCAGCGCTGTAGTCAACAAGCAGCCGGACGGACAGGTGGGCGCAGCCAGGAATGTGATCATCACGTTACTTTAGAAGTGCCGCAAAACCGGTTTGACAGCCGCCGCCCACATGCACTCTCACTTTCTGCGAGTCCTGTGATGGGGTGTTGCTCTCGCTATGTGTTCTGCGCTCAGTCCAAGTTCAGAATTGGATCATAATTTCAAGTGCAGTCGTCGGTCTCTTGAGATTGACACTTTTCATGGCGAGAGAAATTTCGGGAACATACTGTTCGTCATTACTTCTTCTGGCGTGACGTAGCGCTCGCGTACTTGATAATGACTTCATAGTAATCCAATGATCCACATAGAATTTTTTATACGCCTGAACCAAGCAATTCAACCTCCATCAATATCGAAATGCTGGCATCGCTAGACGCCAAATAAGCCGTAAGTGCGATGACCATGATATAAATACATACAAATGATCGAACACGAGTGAGAAGGTAACTATGCCTAGACTGTACGACAAAAAAACATTTCTTCTGATCATCTTTCATTCAACAGTTTGTGATGCGATGATTATCACGATTTGAGGAGTTAGAAAATAAGTATAATGTAGAAGTCATTAATTAATAGAAAACTTGGAAATAGTGACAAGCTGAATGTGAGTTGTCATTCCAATTATCATCCTGAATCAAGAAATTACATGCACATCATTCACTTCAGGGTTGTTTGTCGCTATTTCTTACTTGAACATCTTGATGCGATACTTATTAAAATCAGTAAGTTGATTTAAAGTATTTACTTTTAATTCCTGATCTATTCTCTTTCAACAAACATGTTGACATGTTGAGGAAATATCTGAATCAACGAGACTCAATGAAACTTAGCTTCATCATTGACCAAGAATAATGAGTGCATAACTAAAACTACAATTTAAAGCATCTCATGTGGTTTTCTCTTGATCATTAGGAATTTTATTTAAACTAAAGAAAACAGTCTAACCCACAAAAATCTCATGATACTTCGATGCGCAAGTATTTATTATTTATTTCTTATACGATATGATGTGCTCTTTTCGCTATGGTATCAAAATTATTACTATTGGGCTCTCGACCAATAATAGGCAATGGTTCATAGCTCTCAAAATGCTCCCAATCTTGAGTTGACTTTCACCATATTGCCAACACAGCAAACCATAAATGAAAATTTCAATTGACTAAAAAATTATCCGGCACATTATTCGTAAATAACAAGTTGAAGTTGGAAACCTTGTGAATTATTCAGAACCTTTGGGATTCTTATAGACACTCCACCTTGTACAGAAACGTACGTGCGCACATTGCTATAAGACGGTGCTGTACTCACACGAATGACGAGTTGGGAGCAGCTTGAGGCTTGGCGTAAACGCAGCCCTGGTCGTCCTTGAAGCCTGCAACCTTATTTGAGCTATGACTGCTGTTTGCGATACAATGTACTATAAAACACGTTTTCGTTCATTGTATAACTACTGGTAGAAAAATGTCGAATGAGGCACACAGAAATTCATTTGAACGCATGAAGCAATGAAACATCATTTCGAGTGGCGCTGATGGAAAGCTGGAGTTTTAACTCCAGTTAAATGTGACTTTGAAAAACTGCTACGCAACTCAGCTAGCGGCCATTCACGTACAGGTATTTTTTCTCTTCGAAGATGTAAGAGCACACGCCCCATTTTGAATTTGTCTGGAATCACTACTCCAGAAAAAAAAACTTTCAAGATCTCGCTATGCCTAATATATGCGAAGAATATCTTTAATACATCCACGTAGTTCTAACATTTTTTGTTCTCGAAACTGGGCGAACCTCAATGCTCTGAAATACACGTAGGATTTCGTTTGAACTTTTTATGAGAAATTGAAGGTTTCCGTTTTTTAAAAATGTTGTTATATTTGTGAAAATTTATATCTCCTTGTGTAGGTTAAATTTTTTACATCTTCATTAATTCTGTAGCTGCTAATCCTCGTTTTTTTTAACATAAGGTCCGTGAACATAAGCATATTTAATAATGAAATGTAACATATATTTCTATACCAGATATTATTTTCATCGTAACTTCTTGGAATCTGCTCTGAAACGCATCGAAATTACGATCATAAACAGAATTGATATACAGCATCTGCTTTTAACGTACAGTATCGTCACTGCTGAATGTTTTTAAATTTAGTTGCTATTTCCGAAAATAAACAAAGAGTCTGTTATAAATCTCGACTACAGAGAGGTCTCTCGCTGTTACACATTTCTGTATCAAATAAGCAAAGATGAGAATAAATTTATGTATGAGGACAAATTCCAAAAGAGGGTGAATACTTGGTGGTTACGGCACGAGAAGCAATGAAAGCCACTCTATGTGGAGGCGCACACCCGCCTCAAGTTGTCCTGACGCCTATTGAGGTCTGCACAATTGGGGTCAGTCGTGTAGGTCCTCGAAGTACGAGAGTGCACATGCAGTGAGCAACCTCGGCATGATGCTTGTACGTAACCTTGACACACTGGCACACAGTGTGGTGCTGAACACACGGCGCATACACACAGCCCCACACCTCACTTGCGATCACTCCGAATTTATGGGATGTGCGTTGTCTGGAAGACTCAACACTAGTAAGATAAAGTGTTCTTTTCAGTTTGCCCTTTCCACAGGTTTCAGAACTTTCTTTCTCTTAACGAATTAAAGAAGTTTTCTTTCGATAGTTAAAAAATTTTACTTTGGTTTTATACAGTGTGAGGGCTGTCAGCATGTCCTACTTAACCACAGCTGTGACCTGTTTGTCAGGCACATGATTTATTTTCAAGAGAACTCGGCAATATGATTTTCGAATTTTGATTTGTAGTACTTAATGTAAAGTAGAAAATAGAGAAAAAATATCAATCTTTGGCATAATATAAACTTTCACATGTGTTAAGCAATGGAAGAATGATATCCCGCCGCATCGGTCCTTGTTTAGGTCGGCGGACGAACGAAGCATCGGAAATGCTAACTCACTATCACTTCTGTTGTATTAATTTGTATTAATCCTATTATACTTAATTTGATTAACTTCTTATTTTTGATTGAAGACCTACGCAATCAAAGTCCAAAAGTTGAAAGTTCTTTGTGTGTAAATGGCGAAGAAATGCGGACAGTAAAAATAATTGGATGAGATTTATACTCTCTGACTGATTTTGGGATAAACTATTTTTCTTTTCCTTTTTCCCTCTTTCTCTATCAGTTCTCCAGTATATAGAAAGACATTCGCCATTGTCTAATGAAAAAGACAGAGAGAAATACAGGAAGGTGTTTCGAATATTTTTCTGATATTTAGACAAAAATGAAGTGTAGACAAAAATATATTTAAATAACTCTTCAGTACTGCAAAGTTAATGATAAATTCTCTACTCAAAACATTAACGACGTAATGAAATTTAAATTTTCCTCTCAACGTTCAAAATATCCACCTCGAGTTCTCAGTACACGTTTTAACCAGTCGGTAACCTGACTACATTTTGCGCGGACAGTTTCTGGTTAGATATTTTACCAGTATTTCATAAGTTTAGCCTTAAGAGCATCAAAATTTTGATGGTTGAGTGAAACAGGCTTTACTCTCGCGAATGTTCTACACACTGAAGTCCACGGGGTTTGAATTGAATCTGGTGAAGAAGAAGGCCGCATCTCCTTAGACCAGAATACAGCCATATTGTCCGTATAATAATTTTGAACAAGGTTGGCGGTATGGGAGGTGGCTCTATCCTGTTGAAGAGTAATTCCAGATTTACCGAATTATGTGTGGATCCAAGGAATCAAATTGTTCTTCAGTTAGTGCAGATATGTGAGCTGGTTTATCTTTGCCTTTTTTTCGACGAATATGATCGGAGTTTTCTGCCCCGTTGAAGTCACACCGCTTCCAATCATCATAGAGGCCGGTTTTTGACACAAAAAAGACAGACGCATTCTTCACAGGGATATCTTGCTTAGTTTTTGCGTATATACGGTAATTTTTAAAGTTGTAGATTGCTTCCACGGCGAATAATTTTATAATTGTTCGTCAGTCCACATCGTTGTAGACTGAGTGTCATCACTCAGTTTTTAATGAAGATGATTATTATAATTATTTCCCTGATTCATTTTTAAGAAGCTATGCTCGGCTCAACCTATTTGCATTGTGTTTGTGTCTTCAGACAGGAGTTGAGCTGTACCCTTCTTGTAAGGTGATTCAAATCTTTCTTCAGTACATTTCGCTTGGTACCAAGGCGGACAGAAGCTGCTGAAGCGAGTCTCCTAATGCTGCTCCTTGGGTTCCACCGAATTTTTTCTCTTGTATTTTTAATTATTTGGGATGTTCTAACCGACCGATTAGGAGTACTATGTCAGAGCGACCCTGTCTCTTTAATTAAGGAGTTTCAAAATCTTGTAAATGTCGGACCTGATCGCACGAGGCTTACAAAATCTAAAAAATTTTCTAGGTTTCTTTCTTGTCTTATGCAGTACACTAATAGCTTCGCTAATTTTGCTCACAATTACTAAGTACAGAAAATGAATTTCGATAAAAACATATTCATTAAACGTAACATTCACATAGTTACATTGTATATTTAGGTAGATGTGAATGCCAGTTTTCCATGTGAATCACGTTCATAATACACAGGCGGTGCTCCTGTCAATGTTGCTGAATGGCTCACGTCACTCACAGACCCGGTCATGTGACGTCACTAGCTGTGTCTTCCTAAGAGGAGGAAGTGGAAGTAGGATTAGGACGGGATGCCGCACCAAAATGTTGAATGATACCCAGAACAAATAGTTAAAAAAGTAAACGGATTAATACTTTTTCAAGAATTCTGAAAAACACCGGAAGGCTTGTTGTATTAGATAAAAAGCATGATTCGAAGGAAAGAAGCAAAACTGGCAAAGGAAACTTCCAGGAAGATGTGTCATTCTACAGATTTGCAACATGATAAAATGATCTGTTTGTTGAATTGTTGCTTATTGAAAAAACAGCCATCACGCCTTCCTTCCCTAAAACTCAAATGACACACAGATGAAAATGACTAAATTTATTTCTAAATTGGTTTTCCCTTTTGTTTGAAATATTCAAACATATGTGCACAGTTATCGATCATGCGAGTTCGTAGCTAAGGCGAGACGCCGTTTCTATTAAGAAAAACTCACTCATACGTACCATCAACATTATGTAAGAAGATGTTTGCAAGAAGAAAGTAACGTTGCATATTCAAGAGTTTAGCCTACAAAGAGAGAATAGTCTGACCTACTCTGCTTTACGCAAGATTTTTTGGTAAATTTATTAATTCGAAGGATTGCTCACTTGGTATATGCTGTATAGTGTGCAATAGTATGTTAAAATTACTACTACTATCTATATAAAATTACTCCAATATGTTTCGTTTCCCCATCTTAAACTTCATTGTTTTTGAACAATTACCAGCCTTCGATAGCGGAGCGTACAAGGCTTCTGGCCATAACATTCTGGCTTTGAGTCCGCGATGGGTAATACACTGTTGAGATTATAATTTCATTTTTATATGTACTCCTATTGTTGCTGCTACTATGGCTGTATTGTTCGATTAGCCACTTACCAAATACGTGTAATATGAGTATTCTACCTTCATCAAACTGGGAACTTGGGAGTTTCAAGGCTGCAGAAGCTTATCTTCCTCATTTCGTCGCTGAATAGTAGCTAAATGCATATATTTTGAGAGGTAATTTTTTATTTTTGTACTACATTGCACGTTTAAAGTGAGTTTAAACATTGTTGACCTTCATTTTTTGTACAATTACATGAATGGAAACCAATGTGCAAGTATGACTGATTTACAACTTTTACGTATGCTCTCTCTCAGAATTAAATACTGAAAAATTTGGCCTCCACGAACTCATGACGAGATTTAATGGGCTCACGTAATCATAGAACAAACCAGCCATTCCATCGACTTGTGATAAAGCATGCGGCCCGGCCTTCAGGCTGTTTATAACCTCGATATAAGTAATCTACTCTACATAAAAAATGTGGTACTATGCATATTTGATTCCTGGAAATAATTCACAGATCCACATAACACATTGCCCTTGGTATTATCTGTACGGTAATCAATCATGTACTCTACACTACTTAAATACCGTAACATTTTTTCTTCCGCAACTTACAGCCCGCGTTAGCTTCGTTGTTATTGAAACTATTAAACTTTATTTATTCAGAGTAGAAGGGTATGAATTCTGATAAATGAAACAAAAATTATCAATCAAGAGTTGAGGTATGGGTCAGTCGATCATGAATGCTTCATGCTACAGTAAGGGATAGTGGAATTTCAGTACCAGTAGCCGTTCGTCACAATCACCAGTGTGACAAATAATTCACAGGTCCAGCAGTTAGAATTGCTATGGACAATATTTGCGTACATCAGCTTTTATAAAGATGAAGAGTGAAAGCCGAAAAAAAGTGCAACGTAAAGAAAGCCTTTTTTGCAATTCAGTTCTCGTTTTTCTCCCTATTTACGATGAAAAATCTATAAGCTGAGCGCGAAGTTCTTATACTTTCCAAAGTCTCGTGTTGTCGCCGCATTCGTCCAGCCCTGCCGTATGCCCGTTAATGTTGACGCTTGAGGCACGTGAGCGACGGCGGGCTGAGAAGAGAGCAGCCAGCGCCTCACGTGTCGCGGCTGCAGGTGTGAGAGCTCCAAGATCTGGCTCGCATTTGCCGCGGCGAGCAGCGTACAGAGGAGGCGGTGCGGCAAGGAGCTGAGGTGATATGAAAAGTGACGGGAGCGTGAGAGATCGTGAAGAAAATTAATAATGAGAAATATTCCAAGTGATCGTTGAGATGATTTGTGTAAGAGAGCTGATTGGAACTCTGAATGACCATGTTTAATAATTGTGAATGGCAATGATATGCAAATCAAAATTAAAGAAAATTGTATACCTTTCATGCTTACTTTCCGAACGGGGTTTGAAACACGGAAGAAATGCTCATAACCTCGAAAGGGTCTACAGCACTCAAGCTGTTTTCAAACTTAAACTCAAGTTTTGTCGTAGTAAACGACTCACCTAGCTTTTCTAATATAGGAAACCTTTCATTTCGAACGTGGCATGATTTATAACTATAAAAGACCATCTCATATGAGTTGCGTTACATCAATGTAGAACAGAATATCATAAAATAGCCCTCAGCTCGTTTGTATCTCAATGGTAAGACTACACTGAGAAAAGTTCCGCTTCCGGAATAGGGAATCAATTTTTTGAAAACGAATAAATGGAGCTCTTATTATCTCATGTAGAAGTAATTATGCTCTAGATAATTGTTTGCGTCACTCTTTTCATCGTGCGTGATTTCAATTATAAAAGTTCGCAGATGCAAGCTTTAAGTTACCTATCGAAATCACGAAACCAGTCGTGTTCATGAACAGGCCGTACCAATTGCAGGGTCTAAAACAGGAGTCAATGCGGCGAGACGCAGCGGAGTTTCAAGAGGGAGAGAAAGAGAGGGACAGGCTAGGGAAAGCGTGCCAGCCTCGGCCCTTTCGAGGTCACGTGTTTACCCCACTCGTGATCTTCCCTCCAGCGCTCTGTGTCATGTAGCCTACGTCACGGTCTGGCAAGACTAGCACTGAATCTTCTTTTGCAGCGCTAACGATTTTGAAGTTTTTCAAGACTGAATGAATTTAAATTAGAGAGTATACATTTATACTCTAAGAAACTCAACTGACACTGAATAGTTTCACAAGCACTAATTTTAGAGTAGAGCAATTTCGATTTGAAGCCTAATTACAAGATCTATTCTACAACACACTCAAAATTTGACAAGCTGTCATGCTTTACAGATTGAAAACTTGACTTGAAAAATTTATTCTGAAAAATGCCCGCGAATAATTTAATAGACTACTAGATGTATATTGATTGACGCGACAGGTTACTCAAATAGTGCATTAGCAGTGGCACTGAGCAAACCGTAAGTAATGAAATATTTAAGATAAAGTTGGCTTTTATAATCTGGAAGTCACGTGTGCTGGAAGTTGGTCACGTGACGCGTGCGTAAAAGGAAGAAAAGGATGAGAAGGAATGTCAAGCCCCGCTACTAAGAATAAGGCACGACACCCTGCTGCAATTGGCGCATCTTGTTTTGCTAAGAGACTTATAAGTCACTTCTAGAAAACATTCATTTCTAAAAGTGCGCAGGTGATGGCTAATGTTTTTATTTTATGTGGTACATGTACACGGAATTTAGAACTGCTTCTTCCGGAACCACATACTCCATTATTCCCTGCTAGAAAATAGTAATAATCCGGAGTTCAGATTTTCATCGAAACTACTGCATATTATTTGCAGGACTTGTTTATCTAAGAACTGGACAGTGAATTATTTACAACGTCGAAATTTTAAACAACGTCAGTCCTTGTTTCACTATGCTGACGATGAACAAAAAGAGTTCAAAAATTTATCCACAAATAAATGAAACTATCATTAACAAAGTTGCTTGTCTCAAAATTAAGAATTACAATGCATAAAGTATTGAACTGATTTTTGTATATTTCCAAATGGATATTTACCTTGATTAATAGAACACACTAGCTTTTTATTCTACAACCAAAAACAAAATACTATAAATATATATATTCCGAATTATGCGTTAAAATGATATGTAAGTGCCCTTGTCTAGTTATGCATCAGAAATTTCTCTCAAGTGCAAAATTTATTTCTTCTCTGGGAGTGTTCATTATAATCTAAATTTTCCTAAGTTGTCATTCCTTGAAACTTCAACTGTCATTCTACATCGTTTTTCCAAGCTAACGGCTTAAGATAAAATTATGGACCGGCAATCTCATTCATCAAATCAAAATCACACCACAGTAATATATTTTTAGCATCATTAATCTTACAGCGGTGAAATGATTCAAAAACAGATTTTAAACACATATTTTAAAATAAAATTTGACTTTTCATGATCGTGGAATTATATCCATTTATAATTTTAAATTTTGTATGCTTTCACATTTCCACGTCCTAGTTGGCGTCACTCAAACGCGTAAACTTAACGCCCAGATCTTTGTTTTACCCAAAAGATCATGATCGTCACTAGCTGCTTCTTTCATCTACGTATGATCATCAAAGTACATACGGAGTATTTGGGCGCCTAATCGAAAGAAAATTGTTTTTAAATCTTAAAGTGAGGTAGTTTTTTATCTCAACAGAATTGGGCTGCAATATTCTGTAGTTGTATCTTTCTGGATTAAATAGATACCAACACCAGTCCAGGTATTCGGCCGATAATGCACAGTACCAGAAGACATTGCTGAAGAACATTAGCTCAAGTCTTTGTCCTATACTTAGGCCCCATGAGACATCATGCATCATGTTTGTTTAAAAATTAATTTCAAGGAAAAAACCAGGCATTGAAGGATTTCAAAGCCTGCAACTGAGATGAATTTACACAAAATGAAACGACAGCTTTTCGACAGCTTGGCAACCGAATTTGGCGGCAATATTCTGTAGTTGTATCTTTCTAGATCAAATAGATACCAACACAAGTCTAGGTATTTTTCACTCGTTTTGATCTACTTTTCGAAAAGCTGTCGTTTCATTTTTTTGTAAATTCATCTCTGTTGGGGACTTTGAAATCCCTCAATCCCTATTTTTTTCCTGGAAAAGAATTTTTAAACGAAAATGATGCATAATGTCAACATGGGGCCTAAGAACCGGACAAAGACTTGAGCTAATGTTCTTCAGCAATGTCTTCTGTTACTGTGTGTTATCGGATAAATTTGAAGTTTCGGTTCTGATCCATCTTTATTCGTTAATTTTTTGTACTGAGATGAATTCTCAGGTCATTTTTTGAAATAATCGTGTTGCAACTGCATTTACTCCAGCTTTCTCATAACAAGTGAATATCTGAACCAATATTTCATTTAGGGGACTATATCAATAACCAAAAAGTACGGGAATCTTAGCTGAAAAAACACAATGAAAAGTTTACAAACTCCTGTACCAGTTCAAAAGAACCAGCACTGTTTAACGTGGTCTTTAAATCCAGAAATGGCATCAATAATCTCCCTCTACTTTACGGAAAGGAATGACTTTGACTTCAATGGAGTTGGAGGGTTATGTGCTCGGTAGGTCTGCAGCGGCGGCGCATCCATTCAAAGAATTTGAACAATTTTTTTACACAATCATTACATCGGTTGAAACCTACTGACTAGCACCATATGAATGACTATTTTAAATCTGAGCTTTTCGTGGGTCCGGATCAGATCCATGTCTTCGTGGGAATCCTATAGATATTAAGATATTCTCAACGACGACGTGAGGGGCGTATTCTCGTACACAGTCCCCATTGCCTCTTGTCTCGTACACAGCTCCCATTGCCTCTTGTCTCGTACACAGCCCTCATTGCCTCTTGTCTCGTACACAGCCCCCATTGCCTCTTGTCTCGTACACAGCCCCCATTTCCGTTTGTCTCGTACACAACCTTTCTTTTCCTACACAGCGACTCGCATGCACCAGGTCTTCTCTAAGCCCTTGATAACTTTAACGCTAAGAAAAAACTTCTTGTAGGTTTGTAGTGGGCTCTGTAATGAGAGCATACCGTCCTTGTAACAAAGGAAGATATAAAAATCGATCAATATTTTGATCTCTCTATTAAGGGGGTAAATCATAATTGGGAACTTCAACGAGAGATTGGTTGCTATCGAAGTATTGAAAAAAGCTATTCAACAAAATCTTAAATGAAGAATATATATTATTTTTTGGTCTTTACGAATGCTTTTCCCCTAGATAGATGTGCTTTACCTTGTTCATACATCGGAGATTTTTTATTTTTTAGGTATGTTTCATCATTTTGCACTCGTATACAATTATTCTCAGAATAGCAACATCTCTAAATTGGAGTTATTTTAATTTTTCGTACTTAAAGGGGAAAAATATAGTTATTTTCACTTTACCTAAATTCAAAATTAAATATTTGATTGTCTCCCTCACACAATCACTAATTTTTCGAAGCGTTGCGGTTGTGTAATACCGTTCCTGAGGAACAAAGTAAACTGGAGATGACAGGCACCACCACCAAGTCTATTCCTGTTACCAATGCTTAAAAATCTGTTCTACGCCATAGAGACAACCCAGTCCCGATTATTATGTTGAAGAATAACTTAATTGAACTTACGCTTCTAGGAAATATGAAATAAACTTATAAAGCCTTTGACTACACTTGAACGAATAAAGCTAGGGAAAGCCTTTGTTACAGTGTGCTCACGTAATAAATGTGCGTTGAATGCAAAAAGCAAACAGTTTTAAAAATGTGCAGTTTATTGCGCTTGAAACTTCATTCAAATTATCTGAAAATGCCCCAAAATCGGTAACACTACGTAATAAAACATAGCATCTGTAAAGTCAGTAGTTTTACTTAAATAACAAAATATCTTACCAATGCATTTATTTACACTTGAAATTTTGAATAATAAAAAATTGGCCATTAATTATTCCTTAACCCAGTCATTCCTTTCGCGGATGGTATGGTCAAGCTTCCAGTGAACTTTGTAAATGAATCTATCACTGATATTCGGTTGGATTTTGAAAAGACACCAATTGTTGGATAAAGCGCAACGAGCCTTCAGCAGACTGCAAGTCGGGGGCGTTCTGCTCTCTGAAGAGTCCATGAGACGGTGAAAGTCGAGTCGCAAAAAGTGGCCCTTGAAACTCTTATGTGAGGGACCACCACAAGGCCCGCTGTAGCTACACGGCCCATAAACAGTCACTCTGTGGTGGCATAACTATGTATATGTACAACTTTAGAAAGCTCAATGGAAACCAAAATATGTCCAAAAAATAATACGCCCTCTCCTAACGAGCTAGGATACAAAAAAAGTTGCCACATTAAAGATGTTAACGCGATCGTCAGCGCCATACTGCTAGGTCAAAAAAAAATCCCAATCATATAATAACTTCTTCAAGATTCTTCGATTGAAGTCCCAGACACCAATGCAGAACATCGTTTTAGGAAGAACTAAAAATATCATACCATAATTTTTCGTGAGGGAACAAATAAGTTTAGGCATGCGTGGTTTGATGCGCGTATGAAGCCGATCCTAATGTGCTTGCTTGATTTTTTTCCCTACCGACAGAGCTGCCAGTTCTGACTCGCGTTGATGAGTGAGAAAATGTCACGAAAATCTAAAGGTTTATTTTCGGTTTCTAACGAAATGAAAAAATGACTTGAACAAGTAATCGCATAAAATTTCGTGCAAATCTTGGCCATTTTTATATAAAATCAATTTCCAAGATTCGATAAGGCCCACGCAAGCTGACGTGGAGCCATCTTTGAAGTACTTGTACCACGCTCTCTTTTGTGTGCTGCCCATTGCTTCGTTCCTGAAGCCCTGGTACTCGTGTGTATATATATATATATATAAATAACGGATTTTTTCCACTCGAAAATCACAACGTCTAACTTTAACTTTAACGCAATAGCTTTCTTCAAGTCGCACTTTCATTTTGTCGACAACGAAATCTGCCAGCGCTCACGATATGTACATTGCTCATCGGTGGTCTGCTGGCAAGTGATAACTTCTGCTCGTAAGAAAAAATAGAGCATGAGCATTATGACTGCCTGAATGCGTTCAAAGAACATCGCTTCCCTAATTTCGTTTTTTTTTTTGTCAGTGAAAATGTTTTTAACACACCGAACATTATTCAGCTGCTTTCGGAAGAAAATAATGCCAGAGATTCTTCGATCATCAGAACACTTACCTTGTTCAGAACTAGACTTCGAAACGCCTGAAGTTTAATAGAACCGACCTGTACGACATCTACCACTCTCCATTTTAGAGCCGAGAAAGCCGATGCACATAATTACTGTAGCAAAGTTTTTCATCAATGAAATTCAACTTCTGTAAAGTGTTTACGCAGGAACTTATGAATCTGTCACTGGAAACTTTGCGCATAGCTAAAATTAATTCAAAACACATGGTCATTATGCTACCCATGTTATTGATGCCGTAGAGAGGCACTGCAATGGGGAAGCTCAAGGTTAAAAGAGCATTGACTTGTAATAGGCCAAACGACTTAATCGAAGCACAACACAACTCTGTTTGAAAACTCGCTGATTCGGCGTGTTATCACTGATGTTCAATGTACCTACCTGACATGCTCGAGTCGTGCTCTCTTAAAAGCTTTCTTTTACCCGAAATAATCTTGCGAGATAGAAAAGACAGGAAAGTTTACTGTCTAAATCTACTCGAAGATGTGAGCTTGGTTGATGCACCTCGTAACCACAGCCCCACGCTTTATTACAAATACATGACTGGGTCACGACGGTAAACTGTTTTTTTGTTTTGCTTCGAGTATTGTACTGACATTAAACAGACAAAAATCATTCAGCTATGAAGTCACATGGCAAACCTAAGGTCACAGCAGCTCAATTAAACCGAAGCAAGCATTTTTGATTGAAAATAGCCGTATATGCGAAATCAAATAGCAGGCGAGGTCGGTTACACAAACGCCGGACACATGCGCTATAGATGAGAAACAATTTAAAAACAAATTTGAACAAAAGTGTACCTGGCTACTCGCAGCCAACAACAGCAATCCCTCATATGGGCTTATGTGTAATAAACGTAGATCATAAAATTGTTACCCGCGGAAAGATTTTCGGATACCTCAAGAGTTAAGTGTACTACATACAAAAAACAAACGTAGAATTTTGCTTGAGTTTTGAAGTAAGGGAATAAAAGCGTCTTTGTTCAAAAAAGCACCTAGAAACATTATGAGGCCAAATTGTTCTCCTTCTTTCTTACCTTTATTCAAAAATTTCTCAACAACTGAGACATGGCTTATTTAAAATGTTCATAACATTTATCCAAAGCCAAAAGTACGGCATACTAATCCGATATTTTTCCAAAAACGCCACAAAGAAAACATTTATACGGTGTCTTGCTTGTTGTAATGACGTCTAATGAAGCTCGAAATTGAACAGACTTCAATACTATCAAAATTATTCATATTCATCGCTCACATAGAATCTGTCTCGTACCACCTGGAAAAAATGACCAATAACACAGGGGGAACAATTTCTATTGAATTAGTTCTCACAGTCATTTGCAAGTAATTTTAGTTACTAAATCGAAAATATAAATTGACTTCTCGTCTATCACATCAACGTTTTGAAAGTTCTTATTAAAGTTCTTTCGATGAATAAATACAAGATAGGTTCAATTTTTGGTTTCAAATATAAACTCCCTAAAGCCATATACGTCCGTCAGTTATTTAAATCACTGTTACACTTGATGGCGTTCGAATACGTGGGCTCTGCTACTATAGGTTCTTTTGTTCGTGTGGCTGAACTTGGTCGAAAGAGTTTCCTTCTTAGCCTTCCGCTCTTTTCTCGAGCTCTGCCGTCCCATTGACACAGCAAGCACGGATACTCTGTTCATCCCCGTTGCTCACCAAAAAAGAAGCGTACTGTTGCAAAGTCATCACAAATGATCTAATTGTGTGTGTCATATTGCAATAAATCAACGACTTTCTTTACATCTCCATGTTCGCGTAGACTAACTGAATGGCCAATTGAGACTACAGTAAATAAATTTCCGTTGTGGAGAAAACCCCACTTCAAGTTCCGTCCTGAGCTCTCAATGAGCAGTGGGCGGCGGTCAATTGAATTTCTAATGACTTAAATAAACTAAGAATGTTATGACAGTACGCAAAGTTACCGTTACTTCGAAGTATGGCAGAAATACATTTTCTCTGGTTCGTAAGTATGATATGACGCATTCGCTTTCAATTCAAGAAAATTTGTCTCTTTCGTGCTTGATACTTGGAGTTTTGAAGCCTTTTTTTGTAAGAGGCCCAAATCCCGTGCCAAATCCTTTATCTGATACTCATCAAATGCCTTACGAGCTGAATCAGCTTCGATTTCAAAATCCGCATCATTGCTGCCAACATGTACTTCACATAGATCTTCTAGAGAGGCTACTTGAACGGAAACTACCTTTGGGATTTCAACTGAATGGGGCACTGGACGTCTAGCTGACGGTAGGTTAGGACACTGCATAATATTTTTATGTTTTTCAAAGTTTCTGAAATCTTCGCTGAACCAAAAGAACAGTCTGTGAAATTAAGTTTTGTGCTCTCTCCAAACCATAAGTATAGTGAATGCCAACTTGATACTTGTTCCTTCAGTCCACATCCGTAAGCCCTTACACACTGCTTGCACACATTATGAGCAGTCTAAGGCTTGGTTTGATCACCAAATTTGACTTGAAAATACGCAAAATAAGCTTGCTAGACAAATGAGATTGTTTGCCCTCTGACCTGGAATGGTGGAATTACCACAAACAGTGCAAATTAGGACACGGCAGGCTAGGAATTTACAGAGAGAAGTACCAAAAACAGACCAGATCTGAAACAATGGAAATACTTACATAAAGAAAATAACTTTAGGCAGACTTCGTGTTTGCGAAATATGATAATCACCTGTCTAGAACGGTGATTATCGGCGTGCTGAAAATAAAAAAAATGATTACAGTTTTAAAGTCAGCATGGTAATTGTTACGTTAATCAGTAAAAAATATAACTCGTTTATTTAAAATAATTCTCCAGTGTAATTTGGGAATGCTTTACATTGCGTTCATAGTCACCTTATCAGTAACAAAAAAAAACGCACATGAAACTACTCGCTTTCATAAAGTTACCAATAATGGCGTCACACCTCACTCTGGGGTGCAACGCCAGTAGTCTCAACGGCCAATTATCGTGTTGCACTCCCGACTTGTGTTCTCTCATTTCAATAAAATTGGCTAATATTAGAATGAGCTCTGTTAATATACTCTAATATTTGATCTCCGTTAAGTAAAATACACCACGCAGCATTTGTCGTGAGTGTTGTGTGCTCTTCGTTTGATGAATATTTGAATTAATTATTGAAGCACCGGTTTTCCTTCGGCACAATCG
>VOMN01019800.1:0-62050 GCA_014899125.1 Orchestia grillus
TTTACGATATTTTCTCTGGTGCCTGGATTCCATAATTGGCAACAGTACTCCGCCACAGGTAGGATCATCGAAAGCATCGGTTTCGATTCTCGTGTCCTGAAAACTCGTAAGATTGAGCGAATTTTGCACTCCCATTTTTTGACTGTTAGGTCGGTATGTTCTCAGAATCGTCCGTTGTCCTCAACGATAACATGCAAGTTTCTAAGGGACGTTTAACGAATATAGAACGAAGAACATCCTATGTTGTTAATCGCGCTGCTAAAGAGTTATTTTAACAATGTTCGATCAAAATCAGCTTGTCTGATAAAATTATCTTTTTCTCTAGATGAATAGCTGAATACAGTAGGGCTCTTATACTGAATATCTTATGGAAACGAACACAATGTACTGTACTTTGATTTTACAAACATTTAATTACTTGAGTAATTACCTTACGTAATTACCTTACGTGGTACGAATGTCCAGAGAACAAAAAGTTATTCAGAATCCAATACTGGATTACCAATCATTTTACAGAATAACCGACGTGCATCTAAATTAAATTCAGCAGTTTGGAGAGAAATTAATTTTGAAGTTTATCTATACTAACAAAATCAATGAGGAGTGAGCGAGACCTAATTGAGTCAGCAATAACACCCAACTCATGGCACCGGAATTCTTCACGAGTTCTTCAGAAAACGCGCATCAAATTGCATCCAATAATAATCAGGACCTGGCTTTCCTTTTCTATCCCTGCTAGTAAAGTAAACCTTACATGTGATGCCCGACAAGGTGTGACTCGACCCTCCCGGTTCAAAGTTAGGATTATGAATTGAATGAAAAGCATGCGCATCAAAAACACGCCAACGTCAAAATATTATCGCGCTTTTTACTCTAAAAAAACGTTCATGGACAAATTTATAGGCTGATTACACCTGCATTTTGGTTTCTTATTCAATTGCTATCGTCCCTTCTAGATCAGTGAACAATTTTAATAGCACCGTCAATTCGCGGAAGCTAAGAAATCTGCACAATCTCCTAGTGGAACTCTAGATAGCAAGAAATTATTTTGGAGACGTGCAAACATTTAGTCATCAACGCAGAAATTAAATGTTCCCATCAGTACACTGCCGAAGTTCCGTTCAACGATCTCACAACTCGAAAACCAATCATCTTCGTACATATTCTTAAAATTTGTTGCGTGCATGATTTTCATTATCATGGTGGGACAAAAGTGAGTTATCATAGTTATCCTTCTACAACTGTCGTTCATTAGAGCTAGTTTTTGCCTTGTGATACGTTGAAAACGTTCCGTAGCACCATACTTCAATTGGGAAAGCTGAGTATCAGTACCATTGCACCCTGCTTTCCTTTAGCAATAAGAGTCATTGCACCTGTTCGATCCAACATTTAATTCCAGTAAGGTGGACTCCATCAGCTTCTTTGTAATTCCCGCGGGGAAATGGAAGGCGCTCAAGCGGGGACTTCAGAAACCGTCGCATGCAGCTCGAGGTGCGCACGTGTTCGCGTGCAGCTCGTTGTTGTTGTTATAGCTGTTTGTGCAGGACGCATCCGCTGGCATGACGTCACTGGCGGCTACCGCTTGGCATCGATGCTACAGCTGATGGATGTACAAATCGCACTATTCGCTGGCAGCTGGCGGAGGGATTGCTCGATCGGTGAGTCACGAGGTGCAGACAGGGAAACGAAGCTCTTGCATGGTAGGAAGTTTACACTGGCGGGCTGAGAAGATGACTAAGTCTGGCTTGTGAAGTAAAGAAATCATTTGAGGCCTTATCGTTGTGATGCGTAACTATTGCTCATGTTTATAGGCTAGTCGAGCTGATTCACATAAATCAAATTTGATAACGCACCATTTATAGCATTTTCAAATAATAGACATTATTACAAAATGTTTTCCACAGTCCTGAACAATGAAAACATTATTTGGCGGCAATGCCATTTTCAAACGTGCAAAATGACTACTTCACATGAACTTTGACGAGTTGCGTGTCTCAAACTAGCTCGAGGTTTCAACGCAGTCGTGCCCAATCCTCATACAGTAGAACTCTTCGTGCTTTTGGTCTGAAATTCAGCAGGTTAGAGAGTAGGGAAAGATCCCTCAAACTTGCCGTTATATTCTTTGAGCTCTGCCCTCGTGTTTCTTAGGACCGACTTTATTCTTAAAGTAGCAAATACAGTTTCCATTGGACCGATCTACCGAAACTACCCCAGTGTTACGAAAAACTACTCCTGTATTACCAAAAACTACTCATGTGTTCATGGTGCCCGTGTTCCTAAAAACATTCTTTATACCAGCAAAAATTACTACTCTTTAACCAGAAACTACTTTAATATGTATAGAACCTACTTTTGTAGGGCCCAAACTACTCCTGTATTGCCAAAACTAATTCTGCTTGCCAGCACTTATTCTGCTTGTCAAAAACTACCCTTGTATGTACAAAATTATCTCTGCACTACCAAAAGTACTCCTGTATTGACCAAATTACCTCTACACTGCCAAAACTATCCCAGCGTTGGTCAAACTACCTCTGTGCAGCCAAAACTAGTCCTTTACGACCAAAATTATCCCCCCGTTACGATCTAGCGGCATTCTAGCCGGTGCCACCAATTGTTAGGGGCTTTTGTTAGGTCACAAGCACCTTGTTGTATCTCCCTTGTTTCTTTTCTGTACGATTTAATTAGTTTCAATTCGACAGACAAAATACCAATAAGTCAACTTTTATACCAAATTACGTGAAAGTTGTCAGTCGGTCAGAAGTTATATTTCTTTGAACGGGTAACCGTTGTCACAGTCGGCGCTGCATTTAGGACGCATGAATTCGTTCCGTTTCAGAAAGTTCACATCAAAAAGTTGGTTTGCCGGTCCTTTTACATCCGCGTCAGGTGGTAATTCCATAATGGTCATCAGCAGTGGGCGATAAATTAGTGAATGACTACGTGTCGTCAGGTTTAGTACGGTGGGAAGAGATATAATTTTTGGGAATTTACAAACGGTGGGTCATGCGGTTTAAGGTAGGCCAGGGCCAGCGAGTGGGCGAATGCCAAGGCTATGTCAATTCTAGTTTGCACAAACCTGGCATATCCACAGACACGTGAGTCGCTTCACATCTGTTCGCTAATTTATCGAACGTGAGACCGGACAATGACAATGTTTCGGCATACGTCTTCTTAGTCCCTCTTTGAATTGTTAGGACGACAAAAGATGCGAATTAATGTCCTTTTTTGCATCAATATGATGCAGCGCTGTGAAAAAAATGTTCAGAAAGTTTCAAAATTCAAGTGTACTCCATTTTCTGAACAATCGATTAAAAAAAATACCGAAAGAACAACGAATAATGTCATATATTGAAAGTTATTACGAGATAGTATGCCCCAGCTTACAGAAAAACTTCAGCTCGCTCTAAAGCAATATCACTCAAACGAAGCCACCACCACCGACTGAATTGAAAATAATGTTAACGTGGCGCTATGGTTCGGCAAATCGCCTGATATAATCCTGATCAGAAATTTATGGCAACATAAGACGCACTTCTACCAGAGGAAAACGCTAAGCATTCCTGAGTTGCAGACTGTCTCCAGAGAGGAATGGGCCTACATTCCGAATACATTTGTCAAGATTTAATTCACGCGACGTATAAATACAAGTATTAGGAATATGTAAGTTTAGTACTTAACACGTGTTAGCACCCTTAAATATCAACTTACACGCAACAGGCTAAAGCACATAGAAGGAGCTTCGCAGCTCCAGTGGTGAATGAAGGCGGTCTAACTGAAGGGTATGTATGTAAACAAGCAGTTCATTTATTTGCAGAATTCGGATAACTTTTTCAACCATATATTGGTTATTTGCGAAAAATGATAAATATTTGAGAAACATTCGTAGTGATATATCTTGAATTGTACTCAAATAAAATTTATAAACTGTTGTAATCTTTATTTCAGCGCACTTTACGTCTTATACGTCCACAATTTCCCCGAGTACCTTTCTCGGAATGGAAATTTCAGCGTTTGATGGCGCTTTGATAACTCATTGATTTATAGTAATTCATTTGCTTATTTTATTTCGTGAAGGTTGAATAACTAATTACAAAAATCAATTGAGCTGAAACAGAAGTAGAAGTTATCATGCATTTTTTTCGCGATCGCTAGACCCGTGTTACTGAAAACTAGCCCTTATGTAAACACGACCCTGCACTTGAGTTAAGAACTACTCCTTTCAAAACAAGAACGTGACCTAACAATTCGAGGTACAGCATAAAAAGTCGAGGACGCTCAGCATCAAAGGACCCATCATTAATGTGCGTTAATCTGCGGCAGTGCGCTCCTCGGTCGAGAATCTGCGGTAAAGCTTTACTTCGCATCCAATTAGATGAGAAGATTCTCGAAACAGCGTTTGTCAGTCCTTTACTGCAGGTTTTTTCTATTCTTTGATAGTATATATATATATATATATATTTGCCGTCTAAACCAGTAGATTTGATGTCAAATGATGTCTATGTACAGTGCCCCGGCTTTTCCATTATTAGCCCCTTGAAATATGAACACTAAGTACTTCAAATTTGTTCAAAACTCAACTACCTTGTTCATACTTGACTCAGAATAATTATGTTTCAATTATTAACTTTGATGATTTGTGAGTTCAGTTGGCGCTAACGCTGCGCAGGACTCGCAAAATTCCATTGCTTGGGGTTTTAAGAGTTTAACGTTAGCGCTTTAGCTTAGAAAATGTGCATGAATAATATAACCAAGCAAAAACTAGACCCGAGACGGGGGAATCCCTGTAGCACTCAAAGAGTGAACAATCTAACAATCAAGTTATTTTTACGACAAAGCTGCAATTCCGCTCAGTGCGAAAAAACCGCAGCCCAATGTATACGTGCATGCAATAAGGCTGCATTTAGCTTTTTACGAAAACTAGCAGCAGCCAGTGGAATCGGGACAGTAAAATGCTCCTGGTCCACGGAGGGCTAGAGGATACCGTAAAAAGAGCGAAAAAAACGCTCCCCCATACCGACCAACCTCGTATCTTTCCCTTGGCCCTTTGTAGAGAGGCAGCGCTCGTCTTGACGGCCTGATGGCAGCTGTTCCAGCGCCGCCGTCGCTGGGCAGCTGCGAACGCTCAGGTGAGCGGAACGCATCACCCTTTGTGGCCAGACTAAATATTGCGCCAGCCCTAGCGAGAGAGGCTGGCGTACTTCTCGCTAGGAAAGCCAGAAATTGATGCATGCCTACAGTTACGTAATTGGGATATTAATTCATACATTTTCTCGTCACTCATATTTGGATTTAAGTTCTGTTTTTTCAATGAAAGAGTTCATATGAACTTCAGAAAAGCTGGTGGAATGATTGTCGGAGAATTTTATGTATTATATATATAAACGTCTTGCAGATCACACCCAGAAGAATGTTAGCAGAGTCTTAATACGAAGCTGGTACGAATCGAGTACACTAGCTCAGATAAATTCACATAAAATAATGTTAGTTTAGGCGTAAAAATATTTTTCGTATCGCTCTTATTCGTCAATAGTTAGAAACTGCAAAATGAATGAATTGTACGAAAGCATAATCCCACACTGCATTATTTTTTTAAGATTAATTTTATTACCGTAATATTTCAAATATTTCATTCTTTGCACGTTCATCAATAACTGTTTAACCAAAATTTAACGATATCCTCAAACTATATCTATCTATATATATATATATATATATATGTACATCGTTTAAAGTCTATCCTTGTATTAAATATTGCCTGCTTTGCAAGTAGAACACGTAGGCACTGTGGTTCAACATTCTACCGGAGACTAATTAAATACCATGACAAACCCTGAATCAATTCCTGGCATTGATAAAGATTGGCGTTCGTAAAATGCAGATAATTAGCTTTCCTTTAAAGGCAGAGCGATGCAAGAAGCTCAGGAGCAAAATAGCTCACATTCGGTCATGTCGCAAGCATTTCCGAGGGTCACTTTCGATAATAAGCGCCGGAAAGTCGCAAAAAAACTGTGGCAGCGCCATATAAGGAGCCCAGCGCACAACCGCAAGATGCCTCTACTCTAAGTGAGCACCAACGATTGTACGAAGCAGAACAGCCTGCAAGCGCTTGCCAAACATGGCCCTCAGTAAATTGCTCCCGAGACAACTTCGCAAGAAACTTAAGTTTCCTTTTACTACACCGTAAGTTTTTCCGTATGCTTTGTGAGAACATTTAAAAATTTGCAACTGTGAATCATTGCATAATACTTCAATGCAAATAATGTTAACAGAGTGCAGCACATCCAAAAATAACCAATTTCGAGAGAGCTAATTGCACCAGAGTACCTACGCAGCCTCAGTTTAATGCTGAGTTCAACTTCGGAGCGTCTGCTTAGAAAGGAACTAAAAACCTCTTCCATTCCACACGCCTAACTTTAGAAAATGAACTAATGCACTAGCGAGTATCCTCGCACTGACATTGATATCGGTTAGAAGATCTGTTCACTTAGTTCCGTTGCATTCGCTTCTTCCACCGGATACATAAGTCTGTCAAATTTTTCGTATGTTTACTATTTCAATCAGCATTATATGTTAGATTGAAATGGCCATTACATTATATTTTGTTATTATGCTCATAGGAAAGTTCTATGGTCCTTTTCAGAGTAGAGAAGCAGATGCACAACGGAAAGTACGGTTTTGGAATCGCGCTGGCCATAGTTCGCTAGCTGCATGTGCGCAGCCTGCCAATTAGTTAGAGTAAACCAATGAACAGACAATAGCACAAACTGTTGAAGGTGCATGAAATAATGTAATTCTGCAACAACCCGATATAAGAACGTTTGCACAAAAGGAAAGGAAATAAAAGCTAAAGAAAAGGCCTACCTAAGTTTCAAGCAAAATCCATCAAAAGCTCTTGAAACAAATACTATTGAATTAAGTTTGAATATTGAATTAGTTTTGACTACTAATAGCAGGGCCTTTCAAATTACCAATTCACCAACAGCATGGCGGCGAAGACGAACACAACATGCGTGCCTCCCAAGACAAGATAACGCTCCAAAAGAGTGACTTCCAAAGGCAAAGCTAAGAATAACCTAACTGAGACAACGTTCCTGGTTTAACATTGAAAAATATTGTTTTCAGTATAGCCGAGTGTGCTGATACCAGTTTGTTCTTTGAAATTTTATAGGTAAGAGGGAAATTAACTTCGGAGAACTCACGATGTGTTTTAATTCTAAACTAATTCTGGCGCTTCACTCCATTCTGAAAGTATCGTGCCTTTTATAGATTACGCTTCACTTTAAAAGTATTGTCCGTTTATAGATTACGCTTCGTTTCAAAAGTAGCATTCTGTTTATAGATTACACTTTCTTTTAAAAGTAGCGTCCCGTTTATAGATTGTAAGTTCAAGAACAAGCATTACTTCAGATTCATATGTCATAATTTAGGAAAAAGCTGCGCTTCTCAACACGCACGCTAACAAATGTTTAAATTCATTCTATCAATCGATTTGTGTGAATTTTCGTTAACAGTTTTTCGTTTCCCATGCTCTGATGGAATGTTGAAACACGAAAAACAAATTCGAGCAACTTAGAGAAGAGAACTCCCGAGTATCAACCTGAATTCAAAACAACGATATAAAGTCAGAATAGTTGAACTCACTTCTACTGGACCACAAATATAAAATTAACATACTCGAGCACAGTGGAGAAATAAGCGTAGAAACGGATTATTACTCGAAAAATGGGCAATGAGAACTTGGGGAAAACTATCTTGTGACCCCCTCCCGGTCGCCACAAGCTCCGATGAGGCGATGGCCAAAGAGAGCTTTCTCGTTCATGCATGCAGCGCGTTTCATCCAATGTGCTATCGATCAACATGACTTTCATGAGCGGGGAAGTCATGTATGGCAAACCAGCCAGTATGACTCATGCGAGGGAGTTGAATTGCTTGGTTTGAAACAAGCCTCACCAGCAGGAAGTCGATCGATCCTAATTCTTGGTCCCACAAGGAAAATTTACGATGTACCGAAGTACTCTCATTGAGCCTTAGACTACGCCTATCAGTAGGAACAACATATCAGGTTCTAAAACGTCCTTTAAGTTCCGTGATGAACTCCACCAAGAAATGTGGAGTTCAAAAGGCGAGACCCAAGTATCGAATCAAGCCAAACTGGACGGGCTCAGCGGCCGAGGTGGATGACGCACCACACAAGGCAACGGAGAGAGGACCTCTCACGGGCTCGCATGATGAGCCCATCGCATGCACCGAGCGCACATATTGCTGAAAAAATAAAGGAGGAATACCGAGGGTAACTCGAACTCATGAAAAAATTTCCAAAGTTTCATGAAAACGTCAGCCGTTGAACGTGGTTGATTTAGTAACTACTCTTTCACATACACAGTGCTACATTATTGAACTACGGATTGTTGTTAAATGTCTTCACATGAGCGGATTTCACTCGACACTGACGACAAAACCTGTAAATGTACCTCAGAATTGTCGAGTCCAAAAGAAATACCAGCGAACTGGCTGTTGCACACCACAGGTGACCCGGGGCATTCTCAAGCGAGGCCTTATACTGCCGAGCATCCATCTATGGTACGACGGCAGCTTGAGCATTTATCTTCTATTTAAAGACTGCACTGAGTCACTTACCAGCAGATCAGTTTGTCATCAAAGACATCTGTTATATCTTCCTCAGCTTGAATGAAGTTTTCCTTTGTTCAGAGCAATAACCGCCCAAATTACATAATATCTTCAAAAAAAATACATTACAAGTATGATTTATTTTTTCTAAAATTCACTGAGCAAAAATTAAATGGCATGCGAATGATTGAACACTCGCAAGTAAAGAGATAGCGAAAAATCCACAGGTAACAGGCTTAATTAGGGAGTATGTTTCTTGGACTGCATATGTAGTGCAGTGAAGAAGAACACAGCAGTTTACTGTCAGTTATTCAACCAAAAATACACATAGATGTACGTCTGCACTTGTATTAATAGGATGAATGAAGTTTGAAAAATTTAAAATTTAGCATCTTTTCGTACTGAGATTGTGTGAAATGCGTAATGCGTGAAAGAGAAATGCCCACGAGTTAGGAATGCGCGCAGGGTACTCAGAATAATTCACATAGCATACAAAGCTTCAGTAACACAAACATGAGGCTCACTGCGCAGTGGATGAAGTCAAAGCTAAACGATCGGGCACATTCAGTGCCAGGCATGTCAATTTAAAAAAGTGTTCAGCAGGCACTTCCCCACGTCAAGAGAACTTCTCGGATTTCGCTCATGATGGGCTCAAACCTCGCCGCCAATGTGTGAGCAGGCACAATCTCTAGCGAATGTGGGCGTTTTGAATTAGTATTAGTGAGGAGCCGCACGTAGACTTTTACAAAAACTAGCAGCATCCTCATGTTGATGTTTTTAACCATCCAGTGCCTTTTGCACCCATGAACTGACATCAGGGTATCTCATGGAACTTCCTCACTGATTTTCAGTCACCAAAGGGTGCACGCATCCACTCTTGCATCTTCGTTGGCACAGTTCACAGCAGTGTTTCTCATCAGGGACGCTCGCACCTCCTAGGGATGCGGTGTGGGATCATAGCGGTAGAAAGGATATCGAAATATTGAGTAAGGAAACAGTTTAGGAGGGAAACAGTTTTTTTTCAATCTGCCATAAATGTTGGCATTGTAGAAATATTTCAGATAGCAACCACCATACGAATATTGAAGCAAACATGCTTTCAGATAAAACGGAGCATAAATTACAGGTAAAACAGCTGTGAGTATTAGAAATTTACTTACATGGCGGACTAGACTTAACCTTTCATATATTGTTGGAGAATGAAAGACATAAGGATTGAACACATAAATTAGTTTCGTTATTTTGCTCATGAGCTCAAAGCAGTAGTATCAAAGAGCCTGGCTGTTTTTTTGAAAAGGGTGCAAAACAGGAAAAATGGTTAAGAACCACTGCCTTCGACCGTGTTCGTTGCCTTCAATTTGGCAGACGTGTTAAACATCAAATTATCAATAAAAAGAGTGCAGTGTAAACTCAGTATATTTCATCCTCACAGTAAACTCGCCATATGTCTGATGCTTCAGGAAACAACTTACATATTTGAGTAACGTGCTAATTTGAAGATAATACTACACCTTCAAACAATAGATTTTTTTTAATTGTATGTACGTGCCGTTAGCGATGCAAGTATGCGCAAATCATTTCAGCATAGAATTGAGGGGCCAAATTCGGGCCTTCATACAAAATGTCAAAGACATTTGAAGTTGAAAGAATTAAATTATTCAAAATTAGAGAAATTGAAGCCAGTTCACCTTTGCCTCATGACTGCAAGTAGAGAAAATAAATTCTTCACGAGCGTAATTGCTAACTTAGGGCAAGATCAAACCAGTCAATTGTATATATTTAGCTCGTTATTATTCAACAAAATGCGCTGTACACATTTTCAATTTCAAAGCCCCTTTCTGGTTCTCTTTTTCTCTTCCCGATACTGAACGATACCGAGTTACCAATAGTACTTTTAGTACGTCGTAAATTAATAAATAAATTATATTGAGACAAACAACTTTTCCAACCAGTAATGAAGCACTCGTGTATTTCATATACGTTTCCTAAGCCCTAACCAATTTGAAAATAACTCGAAAAGACGCATTTATGAGAAAATTCACTACCACTCATTCAATATCAGCCATGCTGAGCGCCGGAAGTGTCATTTCTGGAATGGCGTTAAATAATAATATATGACCATAAAATGGGGCATCATTAGCTCAACGTTAGCGCCAGCAATGGCATTTTTGCAATGACGTTGGAGATACGTCCATGAAATAGGGTATAATTAGCTCACCTTTTTCTGTTCGTTTTAGGGAGAGCACTCCCTTCAATTTATTAAGAGAACGTCAGCGGCAAGTCGCCCTTCCAGCCGTTAAATCATCTTCATCACCTCGATCTTCATTGTTCAATAGAGCAATATTTCATCTGACGGTCGTGGCACCTTATTTCAAGCGACGTTGTTAACTTTTTTAATATCCTGGAAAATTATACCAACTCGTGAAACTCAAGAAAATTACTGATATAACCTGGAAAGTTTTATTTTCATTGGTCCAGTACCATCACATTTACAAAGAAATTTCGTTAAGAGTCACAGAATAGATGAGGGCTAAAAATTTCGCTTTCGTTGCTTAATTAGCATAAAAAGGAACCGTGCTTATCATCCTCTGATATTAGCTCAAAGATTGGTTCACATCATAATGGAAATTTGTCTATCAAAAAATTACGAGCTGAATTAAAATAGCTCCATCACTTCACGATATTCTCATCCTCACAAACAATATTTTTACCTATTTTCTAAAACCAATCAGCTCATTCGCCTACGCACCCAAATCCAGTGTTGACCTCACGTGGGCCTTGAAACATAATCTTTCAATTTTGCACTTTTACACCAAGCTCAAGAAGCGAAAATTTTATGAATCTCGTAATAATTCATAAGATTCCCTTTTCCCTGCGTACCATGAGGGATAAATTATTAACCGATTAATGAGAACGTTAATTTCTTGAAATTTTTTGCAGTTTTTTACGCTAGTTGCTAATGAGTCAATTAGATTGAAAATAAAATTTGAAGAAAATACCAGCCATATAAATCATTACTAACCACTATCACAACCCTGATTTGATATTCTTACCATTAAGGGTCGAGAAAAAAGGATGTTATAAGGTCCCTGGACAAAAATTAGTCACCTGCTACTAATATAGTGTCAGACCACTACAAGCACGAACAACGGCAATTCTGCGCGACATTGAGTCTACAATTTTCCTAATGCGCACTGAACGATTTTAAACCACTCTTGCACCAACTGATCTCGTATTGTGGCCACAGCACGTGGACGATCTTCTCGACATCTAAATTTTCGTTTTAAGTAGTACCACAAATTTTCTATTGCGTCATAGATTAGCCGGCTAATCTATGTGTCTGACACATCCTGAATGACTGCCATGTCAATTAATGTCAGTTTTAGCCCGATGCACCAGGCAGTTTTAATCCTAAAAGATAGGCAAAGTAACAGGCGTTTCTGTATTCCGATGTTATCCAAATGGTAAAACTTGGTTATCTAGAAGCTTAATGTAGCTATATGCTGGTTCAGTTTGACAGATACCTCATCTAAAGGACCCACTTCTATGTAGTTGATATAGCCCCAGAATGTGACAGACATATAGAAAATCTTATTATTAACACTCAACAAATGTGATCCTTTTTCTATAAGTTCCACCGGTTCTACTTCTACATAAGTCTATACTTCTTACTCTTGCAGTAGATCGAATTCCTTTTTGTCCATGGTGATGCAAACTAGCTTTAGCCAAACAATTTTTGTGACAGTAGAGTTACGCATTAACACAAGGAGGAAGTGCGGTACAACGACGTAAAGCAAATCTGATGGGAAAATTGAAAAATATGGTGTATATAACTCCCAAACAACACAATATCATACTGAAACATGTAATAGTAATTGCGCGGGGGCTAACTAGGGTGATAGGTGAATTAGTGCTAAAGAAATACCGATGCTCTCCTCCCTGAAATGTGTACAGGAATCCTAATGATCACCCAGAAACTGTGATCAAATCCTCAAGATATGCCGAGGTTGGTCTTTTTCAGATCATCCTCAGTTTTAAAGAACTGTTGGCACAGAGTAGGTGTATGACACAGACGTACAATTAAGAAATTGAATTGTCCACGTCTAATATCAAGTCAGTCTTCACAATGAATAAACTTGTAAACAGCGACTTCGTGAGGAGCCACGGTCTTACGATAATTGAAATGAAGGTTAACTATGAGTACACTCCGTATCATTAAAATAAGCGTCACTTGTAGAAATATTATAGCTAAAGCTTTATAAATTAACCCTTTGCCTCAAGAAACTTGGATGGTATAGGGAAATGGAGTTTAGGGCAAAAATATAATAAAGATTGCCCTAATATGTGTCATTTCTTGCTCATGCGAATGCTTGTTCATTTTCAGCACCAAAATTTGACGCAACCTAGCAAGGTGTGTTGAACCAGAAAATAAGTTCGATGCCAAGATAAAATACTCTCAAGCAATATTTCAAGAAATAAACTTTAGCCTTCATTAATCAGTGCATAAATGACACTATGAATAAAAAGTCTTTGCTTAGTTGTAAGTTAGTATAATAAAGTCGAAATAAATGTCCCTTTGCATAAACTGATTGGGGATTAATGAATAAGTAGTATTGAATGATTTTCATGTCATTGAATACAATTTCACAAATGCTACCGATTACCCGACAATTTAACCCAACTACTCATCCTAGCAGTTAAATTACTCCGAACTGTTCTGTTTTAGCCCAAAGTAGAAAAACTGATCAGCTTGGTCCAGAATTTACTATCAGGAGGCAAAGGGTTGAGTGTCGTTCCGCACAGTGGAAGAAATCATCGCAGAGGCGCTCAGTTGGGCATTATGTTGTCTAATTGGCCCCACAAGGGCGAAAAATTTAATGTCATCACATCCAGAGGAAGCAAGATAGGGGATGTGCGATCTCGAAGATACAAGGTGATGTGAGAAGCAACAAAAGGAAACCGAATCTAAGACGATATCGTAATTATATGCAAGATGCGCCGCTCTCCTCGTATGAAAGAAGCAGAGGAGAGAAGGAAAAGATAGGGACTAACTCTAAATCTAAGACACATTCAACAGCGTTGCTGATTTTGCAATGAATAGCTACTAGGATTCCAGCTACTAGGACATCCAAGAGCGCCAATTATCAAGGGTCGAATATAGAGCGGTTGTTTGATCGAACCGATCCAGCGTTCCATAGGGCGGACGAATGCAGTGATTGTTTGCTGGAACTAATCTAGCGCTCCACGCGGGGGACGACTGTATTTACAAATTCATTGACTGATATATCAATTCACCCATTTACTTATTGTATTTATACCCTCAAAGTGAGAATATTAAGTAGTGAACTGAGAGAAAAGCTCCCAAATTGTAATTCAGACTCAATAAGAATTTGCTCAAATTTCTATTGAATTTCACCTATTTGAAAGAAGTTGTTTTATACTTGATTCAGAATAATCATATATATAATAGCCGAAGGATGGATTGGTAGTATAATTACCACCGCAATTCTAGACTAATCATAATACACTATTTTAAAACTGCTCAAACTAAGCTCTCACAGGATTTGGTTTATCAAAATAACCAAAAATAACTAAAATTTCCTCTACTAGCCATTGAATTCAACAAAAAAATGCAACATAAAAGTCTACGCATGTGAAAGCGCAATAACCAATTTAAAATTGGTGGGAATTTCACAAACTTACAAATCATGTTTTTTTTCTGATACATATACATAAAGATGTCGGAAAAATGTAGTGATTATTCTAGAATCCAAAAGAAGGCAGTCATCGCAACAACCCCCGAGGCCACCAAGTCCTGCCAATTGAACCTGACGTCGGGCTCCACTGCCGCCATTGGCATTCAATACAGAGCGCGGAGAACAACATTAAAAGAAACCGTCAAAGGCCCAAAACTGCGGTGTTTTTCAGAGGCGTCCGGACACCCACTTAGCAGCAGTCGGGTAAATTTTACGTTTGAGGAAAGATAAAATCTTGCTCGGAGTTCACGAGCTCTGCCTCCAAAATACTGCCTTAAAAGAGCAACAGTGTCAGGATAAAGGATGGTTTAGCGCGGCACAGGCAGTCAAAAAACCGGCTTCTGCCCATAACGAGGAAGAGTAACGCTTCTCTTGGGAGACCATTCCTTGGTCTCGAAAAGTAAACCCCAAGTTTAGTGGCGTATTGCTGTCTCGGAGATGAAGGCAACTTTTCCTGGCAAAGAGTAGTTCATTTCCCTCCACTCTCGCGGGCACAAAATGGACTACAACTCATGCAAGGTCTCCTGCATCATGCTTGCAAAATGTATGGTGGAAATCTTTTCCAGGAAAAAATACGTAAGAATCGGCTAAGTAATCTGTGATTCTGATGAATAATATTCGGGATACTTGCCTCAGAAGTTTGTTCGATTCGTGACAATCAAAACTTAAACAACATACAAAAAGAATAAAGAAACTAGAGTAAACAGCAGAGCGAAGCGTAAAAACAAAGTAAATATACCCCATACATTCAGTAAACCTTCAAGCCAATTTTCACAAGATACCAATGAAAAACAAAGTTGAGAGTGAGTTGTCTGCAATGAATAATTGCCCAAAGGGAAAGAACAGAGCACCCAATGCAAAGGAATAGATTTTATTTAATGAAAACGAACCCACAACTCAAAGCTGAAAACCTTTCACATTTTTTTTAGAAAAACTTCAAAAGATATTCCCTAATTCATCCCACTAAGAAAGCCGAACTACTTCCGAAATCGGATCACGCTTCGCTTAGAGCCTCATTTTGAAAGAATGGATCGAATAGTTTCATTACCTCCATTCACAGAGCACATTCGTACAATTCTGGAAAGGCCCGCGAAAGGATTTCAGTTCTTCAACGTAATAACGCAAATGAATTTCTATAGGCTTCGAATTTGATTTGTGCGACACAGAACTTCTCAGAAGCATTTAACCGAGGTTTTACGCTCAGTAACATTTGACAGAAACGCAAAGTAAGAAGCGAAGTGTGCTACACACACTATGTACACACCTAGTTCAAAGCTCGTCTCGCTAAGATGTTTCTTTATCAAGACAAAAATTAAAGCACGTGAGCTCGACGTCAATTTCTTTAGATTACAGAAAAGACGAGGGTCAAAATAAGAATTTGCAGAAACGGGTACCGCTCGTGTCCATGTCATTCGGTTGCCAGAAAACGAGCTAAGAAGTTTAAAGCTACGTTAACTCAAATCGCTTTTGACCATGAGACAGTGCAAGAGTTCCTTCGCATTAGAAAATTTTAGAGTATGAATTTGCTAATGAAACTTATTATAAACGACATTTGGAAATTTTAAAACATCGATTTTTTTCATAAAAATAACATAAACGATCAATTAATTTTAATACATTTTCCTTATTCTACAATATCCTCACTTGATGCTGGAATGTTTTACACATACTGTAGCTTTCATCACACTGAGTGAATGCTCGCCGTCTATTTTTTTCTTCTCGGTAACTGTACAATGAAAATACAGCACAAATAATTCTTAATTTTCTCATTCTTATTGAAAATCAGCAAAATCTCAACTGGACGTTTCGAAGACGTTTGCCGGACCACTCACGAGCCAAATAACGCTCAAGTAATCAAGCTGAGGTAACAACGCTGAGGTAAACAGCAGAACTTCAACAGCTAATATGCTACGCGAAGTTGATCGTGAGGGTAGTATGATGCAGTCCTGTTAAGGAATCTGTACAGGAATACATGATGAAAATTCTTTGGTTCTTTTAAACATGAGATCATCCCAAAATTAATACAGAGTTTCAACCGTTTCCGGATTGTTACAGTATATTTTAACTTATGAATTACACAAGTAATACTTATGCTTTCAGCAATATTTAAATTTGCTATAAATAATTTTCCTTTGTCATCAATTATAATTTCATAAAAAAAAAAAAGTCAAAATTTTACGCCTTTAGCCCTTTAAACATGGGGGTATTTTAGGAGCATTGAAAGCACTTCATGCTTTCAGAGTTTAATAAAGGCACTCTGTAGTTGAAGAAGCTCACGATACTTACTCAACCTAAGGATGAGAGTGGCCTAATGAAAGAACTTGAAGAAAATTATTTGTAAAATTCAGAAGTGGAGAGCTCAGCTTCGAAGAACAATGACGTTCAATTGAATTTGAAGAAAAGCTGCTTCAGGAACTCCTTGAAGATCTTACATGAACAATGGAAGATCATCGAGTGTGTTTCTTTAGACTATCACTTGTTTTTTAGTCTACGAAATGAGAAAGGATTACGTTTCGAAAACAACGGGGATATTAAAGTAGACATTTCAGAATTCTTCCCTTTGAAATCCAGGACGTTTTCACAAATGAGGGCATAAAGCTTACGAGTACGTTGAGAAAGTCGTAGATGATCTTAGAAACTTGCTTTCTCATTCAAAAACGGACATTACTTTTGGAAAGCTCAAACACAACAGCGATGTGTCGATTGAACTCTTGTTAAGAAATAACTGCTGCGCTTTTCAGTTAACGCGGATGCATTCAAATCCGAAAAATACTGAAACGAATGTAGCATATTCTACTTGACCTACAGTAAATATTACGTTTTCTTTTCGTTAGTAAGTTTCCAATTAAACCGTACCACTCGGATAAAAGGTTTCTATGGAACAAAATCATATTAGAATTGCGATCATAATTCAAATACGACTATCCAATGAGCTCCAAATGCACGCAGTACTGGCGCAGAGCTTCAAATATCTATTTTTTAGGGAGGGACAGCCGTTCAAAAAAGCGGCATACAAGCCAATATGAATAAAAGCTTTGATGTCCAAGCCACGCGGCACAGATCTCATGAAATATATCACAAAAAGGAAGAAATTTAAACATCAGAGGCAGTCGTAGAAATCCGGTTGCAGCCCGTCTGGGTGCATTACGCAAATTGAAACTTATATTTTGACCAACGCGAAAGCCCACGTACAATGTTTCTCGACATTTTAGCGCTTCAACTAAGCTATATACAGGGTGTTTCACAAAAAAACGTAACCCTCTCAATAGTGGTTTCCCGTATCACTAATACCTTCATGCATAAAAAATATCATAAACATTTAATTCAAAACATTTACTGTACACCTCAAACTGCAGTTTATAAAAAAAAGTACCTGATAGAAGGTCAAATCGTATCTTATGGTCCATTTTATTTTGATTATAAATTTTATTCCTTGAAAGTTGACGTTTTTTATAACCCTTTTGCAGTTGAAAACAAAATTTCTGCTTCAAACTAAAAAAAAAACAATAAAATCTGTTAATAGGGGTTCGGTAATTTTTGCAGGACACCCTTGCAAAAGAAAAGAAACGTCAAATTTCAAGGGACACCATTTTTAATAACAATAAAATGGACCATAATATACGATTTGACCTGCTATTAGATACTACTTGTAAGCTGCATTTTGAGGTGCACAGTAAATGCTTTGAATTAAATGTTTATGATATTTTTTATGTATGATGGTATTAGTGATACGGGAAACCCCTATTGAGAGGGTTACGTTTTTTTTTTGTGAAACGCCCTGTATAACTAATAACCAAATAACTAAACTAAATAATAATAATAGCTAAATAATAATAACTAAATATATGCATTTATAACAATGAATTAAAGAAATAAAATACCTTCACGTTAAAAAAGGTTGCAATTAAAAAGTAAGTAAAGTATGAAGAGTGACGACTTTCAGCTGGCTCGTCATTCATTAATATAAATGTGCAATATTTTGAAAAATACAGATTATTTTATACTTGATTTGCTTATGAATATCAAGGAAAAAATACTACTAAAATAATAATTTGCGATCTGGTGTGATAACACTCGAACGCCAATTTTAGTGCTCTCCTGAACACTTTCAAGCAAAACCGAAAATAAAAAATAAATGATATGACAACACGTCCTTTCTTGTTACGCTTGAGATGATGCTTCATCCCTCCAAAATTTTCATGAACTCTCGAGAACAAATGAGACACCAAGTACTCGTTTCGAGAAAATCAGGAAGATACGATATCATCAGAAGCAATCGACCGACTGCAACCGAGCTGCAACCCCCACAATTTTGACAAGCGCAGCCGGGCCCGGTGACGTACGGTCGTGCGAGGGTCAAAATGTAATTTCGGTCGCAATTGTAGAATGCGATGCCGGAAATGAAACATCGCACCAGTTCCCAGATAAAAAAATTGCAGTTGCAAAGTTCACGTATTGCTGCGAGGTATTTTTTCCTTTAGCCCAACGACAGCGGCGTTCGAGCGAGGATATAACTTCGGTCGCTAATTAAATGCTAATTAGAAGATCGTAATCTGAATTGAACTATCATTTGAAAGTTCGAGGCAGTTCAAATACTGATTGAAGTAATTGAAATGTATTTAGTAAATTAAATGATATTTTTAATTTGACGAGAGTTCAATCCTCAAATTTTCAACTTTATTTTGCGTAAAACCTCCTTCACTCAAAAATCTTCTTTTCCCATTAATTACGCTCAACCACTCACAAAATTCGTCTGATTTTATGAATTTTTCATGTCCTCTGAAACGTGCTTCTGAAAGTGGCACAGAATACCAATAAACATGTTCGCTCACTTCTTCTCATGTAAATCGGATACCCCCAGAAACACAGTACCAAAGGCCGTTTTTTAAAACCATCAGAAAACGACTGCAAACCTCGGCAGTGAGACGTGGAGGTGAGAGTCACCTCGACTTTTATTGGTTTTCGACCATTTGGAGGTTAACTGTCTGTAGCTACGACTCCCTTTCCCCACAGAAGAAGGCTTGGGGTTGACAGTGGTGCGCATAACTCGTTTACGTTATAAGGCGCTTGGTACCATATGATTCTAAGGCCTCATTTAGTCGCGCGTACCACAACTACAGTCATGGTAAAGGATCGATTCATCGCTAGCTAAATAATCACAGTACGCAAGAGCCCACTGCTTTCTCACTACAATCACAGCACGGCTGCTATAATCACCGATTCTGCATAGGAAAGCATCACTATCGTAACCAATACCAGCTAATGTTCTTAGCTCAAATCTTGCTCTGAGCTTCTCTCCTCTACACTAAATGTAGTTATGCACGTGTGAAGAAACTAAACTGAGATCATATGTCTACCTTAATTTTTAGAGATTCAATATACAGCCGGCACGAATTCGAAAAATGACACATTGTAAAGCAACAATGTGGCATTTTTAAGCTCCCGGCCGAAATACAACTCGTCGCAGCGTGGCAGCGGCACGCCGATGCTCTTCTGAACTACCAAATCATAGTATTTCACGTTCACCGAAAAAGCCAGAGGTAACAAAATTTAAGTTATACTTTGTCCTTTGAAGAACAAAAAACATGAGAAAATTGAACACAGCACAGCAAAAATCTATTTCCGCTAAGATGCACTGCGGCATTCGTGATGACCAGGAGGCGAACACAACGCAAGGAGGAGCGTTATGAACCTGGTATTATTCGCCAAAGTTGACCCGTGTGAATTCCTGTGGCGTCATGTGCAGAATTTAAGGAGTTTTTTGTATGGTAGCCATCAACACGAAAGAACTTCTCTATGCAAGTTTACAATGACGACTACAGGGTCACAACTTCCACCCAATCTACTGGACTCCACCCAGTCTTATCATCATTGAGTTACTCACCAGCGGCGTCGCAAACGTGGAGGAAGTCGTGCCTCTTGTTAGGTTGTCGCGGTTCTTCTTCATCACTCAATTTTTCGTCATTTTGGTTGGAACTAGAATTGCCCAGATCGGGTGGCGTATGATGATAATCACTAAATGTTATTGCATCGCTTCCAAAACGGCCTCCCTCGCTAGCACTTCTTCTGGTTCTAGAGTTCGAGTGGCCACTCTTAGGCCCTGAGCTAAGCCCAGCCTTCCTGAAAACGTGTAATCTTGGAGGAGTTGCTAGCGAGCGAACAGGATCTTCTCCAAATATCGTGTAGTGACCGTCTGGCAAATAAGTTTCCTCCTCTTCTTCCTCTGAATTTTCCTTCTCGTTAGTGCGGATAGTATCTAATCGGGCTAATCTCCTCAATTTATTTCGAACTTCTTCTTCGACGGTATAATCTTCGGAAGATGCTTCGTTATTCGAAATGCTTGCTAGACTTGAGCTAGGCTCATAGGACGAGTTGCCAGGCGAGGCAGGGTGCAGGGAATTAGTGGACGCGCTGTCCTCCCCGTCCGATGTCGCCACGGACGAGGCTGAAGCTCCAGAGAACACATCTTCGCGATGACGGCTCTGTCGGTCCTGCGGCCTTCGCACGTCGCTGTCCAGCTTCAGGGGCTCCAGGAAATAAATATCGCCGCCCACTCGTATCACGCCGCTCTGAAAATAAACGATACGGGTAAATTATCATGATGGCATCACGGTTACAGTTTAAAAACATATTCAAATTTATTAGAATATTCCCATGCCAAACTTTTGGTACTTATACCCATTGAGATATAGAAAATACAAATAATATAAAAGAAACTACTAGCTAAAACATACGAAGTAATATCTAAAAATTTAAAATTAAATCTTAGACCCTAAGTTTAGGCAAAAAATTGTGGCGGTAGTAAATAATTCCAAATAGCTCTGCGAATAATCACTTCATAAGAAGAACATCAGAAGGATCAAAATCAAAAAAAGCTAAAATAAGCCACGTAGCGCAAGTATAAAGCGTATTCCTCTGATGACATTTATGAAACTGAAAGCTCGTAAGCAGGAGATGAGACGAATTTACTAACTAAATTTAAAAAAAAATAAAATTCACACGTATCATAACTTGTAAATACTATATTTAGGATTAAACAACCATTCAACACCCGTTACAACTCTCATCCCAAGACCTGAGAAGTTTTATTTCGCGTGGCAGCACGATGGTGAAGAAATTATGTAACAAAAAAAAACATTTGAAGCAGGGTAGAAAAGGGCATAGATCAACAAAAAACCTTGCACAAGAATGAAATCAATATGACTATTTAGACGTTGGCGCTGGTTCAGTAAGTCTTTTGCTGTCAGGTGGCTGGTGGCCACTTCACTGCGGCCTGGACAACTTCTCGAAACCCAGTCACGGTCCAGCCTCGATGGCACTGCAGCCGCACTACCATTACCGGTTAATTTAATGCAATGATAGCTATAAGCGTGGATCTAACTGCGTACTACACCACGGATCTCAGAGAGATACCGAACTCGACTTAGCACCTCTGAAAAAAAAGTTACAAAAAGTCTTCTATAGTAGAAAAAGAGAAACATTACGACCGACTTCGGTTACACGTTAGTTCTGCAAGTTATGTAAAAGAGCGTCAGAAATCTTGTAGATGTTGCCCACGTAGTGTACAGGTTCTTCGAGAAGACTACGCACATTTTGGTAAGAAAAAATTCTGAAGATGCTGTACCTTTTCTCAAGTAAGCATCGGATAAAAGTGCCTTCCGCAATCACAATGTATGCATGCTATGAACGTGTTGAGAAAAGTGTTCGGAAAACTGGGGTAGTAAATAATTAACGCAGTGAACGTTCAAGACTTGAGTTTTATCTACACTGTAAATTGAAATTGGTGTGCAGCTCGAGGGAGGGAATGAGTGACTAGATCCCGAAAGAAGCATCGCTATCCAACTGATGATCCATCTTACCACAATGATAATTTTAAATTGTGTTGGTAAAAGGTAAAAAAAATTTAAGAGCATTTACAGTCGGGCAAACCTAATAATAAACAAAATTAATTGAGGTTCTAATTCTCGTACATGAATAAATTCATGAAAGAATAAGACATCGTCGCTATATTCTTTAGTAAAACATAGTGCGGAAAATGTCAAAGCAATTATTTCACAAATATTATCTGCGGGGAAACTCCACTGCCAACACTTACGAATACAATCCGCTAACTTGGTCGCCTGAGCATCACAGACTCGATTAAAACTTGTCAATTCAAAGCGGATGTGGTCACTCAAGTTCCTCAACAGCAATTAGCAAATGAACGCACGAGCTTTCAACCATAAAATATTTAAATTTGCATGAAGCCTTAAACCAACTTAAACGCTGCAGTGAATAGAACGAATTGAATCAATATATATGTATTACAAATAACTTTCATGAATTTGTTCGTACCTCATTACACATTCACTGCACCTATGATCGCAATTGTAATCACAAGACTAGGCTTCAGTTTCACGAGAAGCATAAAGTTGGATCTGCAAGGAATATTGAACAGAGCCGCAAAATTACTAAATGCTTTTACGAATTTCCGCAACGCAAAATGAGCGTTCAATATATTTGCGAATAATTGCCAATGATATGTATCATTTTAAAGAATCGTAAACTTTTTTTGACAAGATAAGAAGAATAAAAACGCATGTTTAAACCCTAATGCGCTCATATAATGCGATGTATACACCTCCATGTCCCCACGATTTAGCTCAACTGAGCCCATCCGAGTGTAGCTCGGTTAAAAAGGCAGGAAAATGCATACGTTCAAATAGATTAAACTTACGCAGCTTTTACCCATGGAATCTTTACCAGTTTTCACATACTGTGAATGCCGAAGCTTACGGGAGACAATGAGGCGCTACAACAACACATTACTCCTATCATATTTTAGTGAGGGTTTAACGCTAGTTCCTATACAATAAATTTGTTTTCAGAGTTAAACAAGAAAATTTTATTCCAGGTGTAAATCAAGAAAGGAAAATATAAATAGTAAGCTGCAATATAGGCATGATTGCACCATCGGTTCACAGGGTACGCTAAGGAAACAGATACAAGGTTCAGGAATAGTGTTCAGCAATCTTTAGTCAGACAAGCACAAATGTATATAAATTACAGAGAAGCTTAACAATCTGTTCAGGTGACCTGAATTGAAGCTCAAAAGAATGAAACTGATTTATTGAACCCTCAAGAATTTTCTTTGCGTCACCAGTATTGGTGTTGGCACATTTAACTGCTTACACCAGGTTGAAGGACATACTTAGCACGCTAATGGACTCTCAAGAGTCAGTAAACTGCTAATGACTATTAAATTTATCAATACCCAATGGACCATCAATACCCAATGAACTATCACGAGTCATAAAATTATCAACGGACAGCAGACTAACTATTATTGATCGCCAGTCGACGATCAGCGGTCAACTTTAAATCGAAACTAGCTAAAATTCTGCAATGGAATTTCAATCCTTTGGGGGTATTTACCATAAAAATCGAATTAAATGATTCATTGATACAAAAATCTACACGTATTCTACGAACGTTTTCAAACTATGCAGTGCGTTTGCCTTGTGCATTTCCTTTCAAACAGAAGCAAAAGATTAAATTTATTTCTTATTACTGACAAACTTGGGCACAACTTGAAAATGAAAATGACACCCAAATGGTAACATGAGGCTTCTCTGTCAAATTAGAGCTTAGAATGGAAAGAATTTTCCCTCAGAATTTTATCAACACCAAAAAAAAAACGCATCAATCATCTCTTTCCTTCCCATCGTCAAAACGTTCGCGAAGTCTTAATGAGAATTTTTTATTAAATCAACTTTTTTATCAGAAGTGATTACCGTTCGTTCAATAACATTAGATAACTCCAAAAAAATCCAAATTGAAAGAGATCACCTCAGAGCACTCAAGCCAACATATTCCAAACGCCGGAGATGACTTCGTAGCTCGCGTTCTTCGACTAACTTCTAAATTAAGGAACTTTAAGTGCCGTTCTTTGAGGCAACGCTAAGGTACACATGCCCATCCAAGATGAATGAATCGTTAAACACAATTGACTGAGAAGAACAGACATTTCAATGTCCTCACAGTGCCACGCAATATGTTGGCTTGATGTGAGAACATCACTGGTGGTGCAGGGGTGCGGAGCAACAGCCCAGAGCTCGGCCAGGTTCACATGTCTGCCGTAATTTGGCGCGCAAATTACCAAAGCGATATTCAGCGAAAAAAACTGGACAAGTACACAAACGAACTGGAGCTCCGTATCTCAGGTTTATAATAATATCACTTTGAAGCAACGGAATATCGGGACTCAGGCAATATGCTAAGTAATGATCAAACTAGAATTTCAAAATCTCATACTTTTTCATAAAACACTTTAGCTCAACTTGAAAAAGTAGTTGCAGAAAAAAAAGCGCACGTAAAATTGCACCCAGCGCGTCGTATCGATATTCATAAATATCGTTCCGAAGCAATGACCGCCACAATTTGGCGAAGAATAAGTTTAAGTCAATCAGTTAAAACTTTAGCGGTTTTCTTAACTTCCTTGTACCTGTAAAAACTTTCCCTAGTATGCATTTTAGTTCCAAACGGTGTAAGAGAAAAGAACTAAGTGTTTAAATGTGAGCTCTAGATTAAAACTACAATTTTATCGATCTGAAGAACACTTGGCAGGCAACGATTCGAATATTAAATTACCGCGTCAGCAACCCACGACCAACACCCTAATGCTCTGAGACCTTACAAGACGAAGATTAGAACCCAGGAGCTGGCACCTAACAATTCCTATGTTTAATGAACACGCCAGCAGTCCACCACCAACCCCCGAGGACTCTGAGACCGAACAAGACAAGGACTAAAACCCAGAAGCCGTTGTGTGCATCGGTCCCTAACAGCAGAGAGCCGCAGGACAATATGGCCTACTCTTTGAGGCCTGTTGATGAGCAGTACACTTACAGGAACCCCAGCAACACGTTTTCACGTTGTCATTCCAACGCCCCTGCAATGTCCACACATGACTTATGAAGCGCATCGTCTCGTACTGGATATACGAAGTGCCATCTCATCCATCCAACAAAAATACGATACTTCTGCCGCGGTAATCAGAAATTAAGAATCAGCTTACATGGCAATGAGTATTTGAAAGTATTTTTGAACAATTAGTTAGTTTCAATGAAATAACACTGAAATACAAACAAGGTACAATAAGTGCAAACACAAATTTTGCCGAAGTAAAAATTCTCAGAACAAAAGTACTCCATGTCCACAATACGCAAGCTACTTCAGTTAGTTTAAGTGACAACATTTCGATGAAGATACTTTGCTAACAGGAGCTCTTAGAACTCACAAGCAAAGTATGTAAAGCAACCTTTAAAAACAATTATTCACAAATTTCATACAATTTGATACAATCATGAAAACTGTTCAGAAGCCACTCCAGAGATGTCGATGTCGAAGATGCGCTCCGGCCCTCGCTCTACAAAGTAGCGAGAATATTTTGGGTGAGAGAATTTTTGGGTGAGAGAATTTCTCGAGAAAATTGAAATGTTTGTTTTCTCTGCTCAGCATACCCGTCTTTACAACGGTTATCCTGCTAGGATGCGAAAAATGCCGTGATGCACTCCTCAATTATCATAATGAAATGCAACTGCATAACAGATAAGAGAGAAATAAATATAACGAAAAGAACAGAGGCGCCATTCAAAGAGATACAGATCGAAAAACTCATACGTTTGACACGCATTGACCATTAGTAAGATCAGCTGAGCAAGAAGATTAGAAAGGAAAAATCCTTGAGGCACTTCAATATGTGATGCAACATATTTTTTGATACGTAAAACAAGATGATCAACAGACGTATTCTCAAAACGTACGTAACTCATTTGTATTCCTTAAGAACATCTCTTAAAATAAAGACAGTTTATTTACTAACCGAGAAAATTACTTCCACATTGACAACAGTGCGAGCCAGCAGGCATCGTGGAAGATAGAAGTCAAATTATTCCACATACGTTCTACGGTCATAACTAGAGAAATAAGAGCCCCTCGCTCCAAGAAGTATCTTCTTCAGGGAAAATTTGTGTCAAAAATTTGCGTTTCTGCCTGTCGTAGACTCCCGACCTCACAACCGAGGGAGATGCAGACGTTCTGTACAGAACACTGACATTCCATATAGAGAAACAGATGCATGAAAGCCTTCCTGAGCTCGATGGCGCAATCGTAGCACTTGGAAATCGTTTTCAAGAGTCACAGATTTCTAATAGGCGTTAGCTGGGATAATACTTGACTGAATATGGAGCTCTTCACCAAAAGCAACAATAAAGTCCGCATAAAAAGTCGCTGACAGTCCGCCACGACATAGCTCTGCAGAATATATAGCGCTTCACATAAGAGGAATAATATGTCGTATCGTCTCGCAAGGCTAAAAAAGGATTCACAAGGAAGAGTCGGTCGCTGGAGACACAATATCTCGGAGCGATGCAATCCAGCTTTATCGGCCATCACAGGCCTTCATGAACGCTTGCAGGGGTGCGAACGATCTCCAAAATATAGTCCTTGAACAGTCAGAGGGCAAGTGTAAAGTCTTAGGGCAAACCTCGATATTACCGACCTGCAAAAACGCTTAAAGAGTCGGCGACTTTTGCGCACAATAAAAGTGGAACACGTCGTGTTTTTTTCTGATAGCGTAGTTTCCATATGCCGTACTATCAAGAAACAAATGTCATAAAAACACGATAAAGGCATAATAAAGAGGAAATTCAAAATACTTTTGAAACATTCGTATAGTCGAAACTTGGAAACGAAAGTAATGCTAATGCTGAGAACATTTTTAAAGGTTGTACGTGGTGCTAGGCCAGAGGAAGAAAGAAACGGATGTGAGGCTACGACGTCGTGAATTTCAACGTTTTCGCACAGACCGTTAAGCGCGCAATGAGTAACATGCAACTTTTCAGTTTTGTAATACAGTTTCTGCGTTCAGGATTTTTCTGTTCCGCGTAAAAATTCCTCTCACTTCTGGGTCGAAAATCTTCATATACTACAACATTGTCAGTCCTACAAACTTCATAAGTCATCTCAAAATCCACGCGACTCTGTTGACACTACAAACCGCGCGCTATTTCATCACGAATTGCGCACTTAAAAAGCACTAAAATACAATGAAAAATTCTGAAGTGAAGTCGTAGAAGATAACCGAAGTACCTCATCAAACTCGGACACATCGGATCGCCGAAATCTTCCAAAATACAAACTCAACTCTGAATGTATGTTTGAGGTGACGCGCAGAGCCATGCATACTAACATATTTCCGCGGGACATCGTAAAAACGCCAGAGTAAAATTAAAATCTCATTGACCGGTAAATTTTACTACGGAAAATTCTGCGTGAGGCGACATAAGATATTCCGTAGATATTTATTCATACACTCCAATATATTAAAATTTTCACGCAATCAGTCACAACCTTTCATTTCGACAAAAAATAAAGTCTAAGAAAGGAATAACAAAATGAAACCCAACTTAAACCTGTACGAATATATTCACGTAAAGATTACATAAATTTTCAGAACCCTCATAGCTTACACGCCGTATTTTCTGTACAGGCGTTTTACCGTCAAAACGGGAGGAGCCTCGTACACCATCTCCCAACTGACTTCAGTGGCACGTATGTCGTCAGCATAACCAATTTATCACACTAAAGTGTTTGCAATGAACTCAAATAAGTGTCATCTCGATAAAAATAAAGAAAAATACCTCCTATCTTTTAAACCCAAGTATGAATGGAGTCCAAAAGCAGTTTGAAGAAGAAATCAAACCTTCCGTCACAACTACTACGAAAAAAGAACGCGAAAGTTTTGCAATTCAAAGCGAATGTATCGATACTTTTGATCTATTATTCAGCTCATTAGTTCAGACGCATGCACTCAGAATGTGAAAATCGATTCAGACAGATTAGAAGGGATCAAAATTTTTGCTCTCAAAACGTCGAGATGGATGCAATTGATTACCAAATGAGAGAAAGGTGATGATGTAGTGCTCGCATTCCGTCAAAAAACGGAGTAAAAGTTCACTTTGAAAATAAGTGTAAAAAGGGAGGTAAAAGATGTTCACAGCTATTATAGCATTCATGCAATCGGAGACTTTTTGATCCATCAATGAGATTTCCAGGTTGGTCAGACATGATTTTGACGCCTCAACGTCGCGGCACAGGCCGTAAAGCTAGGCTTATGCGCGTGGTGAAAGTTTCCTGGCACGTACCTTAATTTCACAAAAACATTGTGGCCGCAAAAAGTGCAACCGTAGTAAATTTTGATACTTTTGTGATGCTGTTCTGTCTTGGGAGAAAATATACTTGAAATGAATTGTGGTTGCAATAGCTGTACATGTGTCGTGTTAGCCAGCGTATTGCTAACGTGTTCGCTACGGAGTTGAGAGTGAACATCGTTTCTTTCAGCTCTACTCGTTCTGAGGTGAAAAGGCCGAGCTTGCAAACACAAGTGCCACGTAAATTATTAGGAAGCTTTACACACTTCCACAATTGGTGTCCACAATTACTTTAAAAATTCAAAAGTTTCTGATTTGGTTCTTCAGAGTAAACCTTACCACTGGATTTCCCAGGCATGAACAGTGCTGTGCTCCGTCAACATGCTTAATATCAAGTCGCATTTCCATAAGCACAATATGCCATTTCAATCAACACACCGCCAGGACGAACAGACCAGCGCAAGCGCTCAATGGAGAGCGAAAGTAGAGCGGGCGGTGTGGACGAGTGGCGAGATGGAATGCAAATTAGGGTACGTCTTCTCCATACTGGGAAGAATGAAGCGGCAAAAGGCCTGCCTAAGGCTTCGGCAGCACCACTAGAGAAATAATATCGCGTACGGACTTGTTTTTCAACACGGACTGTGAGTCAATGGCGCGTGTGTGGAATAGACAAGCAATAGTTTTTATATTCGACAACTGCTTGGCAACCGAAAGAACTCCATCATACAGCACAAGGAACAAGTAGCAATACCACAGCCAGTATGGCGGTGTGGAATGTGGTGCAGAACATGACATTTCAGATGACCAGTGAGCGTGGGGAGAATTGGTAGGCAACAAGACTTGCGTAGGCAAGTAGCGCGGCAACGCTCGGTTACAGGACAATAAGTTAAGCGGCATAAGTAATAAGCGGCTCAACAATTTATAATTTGCAAAGGAATAATAAAGTGTGAGCGACTCTCAGCAACACGAGAAGATTGGGTGGCCACTTTAATAATAGAGCTCGAGAAGCAGGTGCCATCATGCGAATTTGTGAAGTGGTAGTAGCACTGTAAAGAAGTTTAGGAGCTTGTGAGATATTCACTATAGGAACAAAGAAATCAGCAAGGAACATGGAAATGTAGCCGAGGGGTATTGCAATGTTCCCATAAAAACACACAATACATGACCGGCATTAACAGTCGGTTCGTAAGCAATGAAATAGTGCGGTGGAATGGTGCGCGCGAATGCGTTACTGGCAAAGGTAACTCTTAAGGACAGCACAAGCGCTTAACAAAAGAACATAACCGCCTCAACAGTAACGTATGTATCTTAGGGTTAGAGTAGTTGCTACAGGATTATTTGTCGCCAACAAAATTGAGATACACCAACTTTTCAGAGGATTTCGAAAATTTAGAAAATAAAATATTAACTACAGGAAGGAAATTTAGCCGCCCCAACTAGTCTACGACGGATTAAAGCAAAATAGTTCACTTTATGTTTAGAACTTTCAACTACAATCAGCTAAGTTGAATAATAATGAGAACAAGCAGAAATACAAGCCGAAAACACAGTACAATACAGAGCCACGAGTCCTTCACCAGCAGAATATGCTCGTATTATGATACCTACAAGAAAGAAGCGTTGGAAACCTCGCTCGCGAACTCTTCAGTTGAGTAGGGCACGAGCAAGGAATGCCCTTTATATGCAGATGGAAAATTGTTGGGGTGGTTTCGAAAAAGATCACGGAGTAAAATGAAGAAAAACAAACAAGTTATTTGTATTAGATAGTCCTACATTCGTTTCAACATTCATTTGCTACTGTACTGCAAGTTCAACGTTTCATTTATTCTACCCTAGAATGATAGAGTAATGATATTTTTATTTTAACATTCAAATGAACCACATGATAGCTTTCGCTTTCTCTGTACAGCCAAAAAGACGACACTCCAGAAGCCCGTAAAACACCGGCGACAACAGAGCTCCAGCCGCTCTGCACGCTACCACGTAGTCAGTCGGTCAAACTTCTTCAGCATAATCACAGGGAAGGGAGCGAAGCGTGCAGCTCTGCACGTTAACTTCTCCGAGACCTCAACATAAATACCACGGAGCTGCAGCACTGGTTTACTGTACGAAGAAAGTGCTCTCCAAAACATCTCAATGACTTCAGACAATTTCGAGCGCATCCCATTCATATCATTTAAACTTCATACGAACATGTGAGTGTTCAGTGATACCACCCCATGAGATTACAAAGCAGAATTCTGAAGAAAAGTTCACAGGACAAGTTAAATAATTTTTTTGTTTATATTCTCACTGAGGCATCGTTGAGTCTTACAAGAGTAGTGTTCACTATAGAAAACTTTTGACGGTTCACGAGGCTCAGTTGGTCTGTGCGTCTGGTGCCAGCGTACAGTAAGTCTGTTCAGGATCAAGAGGTTATGTAGGTTTTCCCAAACTAATGCCGCCATAAAGCGCCATGTTAACGACGACAGCTTCAATGCATGATTTGGCTGCTGTCAGACTGACAGTGAATAAGACCAAATACTAATTAATACACATTAGATCTTAGATAAATACATCATACCAAAATAATTTCCAATCATTGTCTGTCTTTTTCAGGAACTAACACTCAAAATTTATCGCGTTATATAATATATCAGGAAAATACAGGGTCACCGAAAAGTTGTTACCAGTTTTGAACACAGTTATTTATTTTAAACGCTAAAAAAAATGTCGGTACCCATGCACAATTTACTCGGAAAGATTTAAATATGGCCTTTCGACGGAACTGTTGGATCGATGCCGATGTTTTCAAATTTGCACAACTGTCTGTCGTACCTCTAGTATAAAACAAATCCCATGTCTAGATGTTTTAAGTTAGTCCAAGGGAAGAAAGGGTTGCAGTACAGCATATTTATCATTTCCATGCGATGAGCGAATGAAGAGTCACCTCATTTTAAATAAAATCGGAAAAAGAATGAGTCGTGCACATTTCATCTTCTAAAATTGCACTTTCAATTGTTTGGAGGCTCACACGACGCGCAGTGTTGATATGACAAAAATTTATATATGACTAATACAGTATACTTTTATTCTCAATGGAATTTTTAGCAAATTATAAATTGGAACTTTCTAGTAGACATTTATAATCACTTTAACAGCAATAGATTTCCTTCTAGAAAAATTCATGAAGTCCACTCGGGCTCGAAAACCCTCATTACTAAAATTAAAAACTGAGGTGAGATACAAATTATAACTCAGCATAAATATTACAACAAGTGCAGTTGCGACCAGGCTTTACAAGACGGGTCATTCGCCCACTCATAAATTAGGATAAGATCGGCTTCGATTAGAAATCCGCGATGATGAACCGTGTGATGGTCGCATCTCCGACTTGAGATAGATTGTCCATAATCTGCAGAGCAAAATGAAGCTGAATTTCAGTCGTCGAATGTGGCTTTTGTGCAGACAACTCCATACTTCAATAAGCTGTTCGTCTTTAAAGGACCTTTGCCTACTTCGAAATGTAATGATTCCTGGCGACAATTCAGGCACCGTAAGAAAATTTAACCGAGAGAGAGATAGAAAAAAGGGCGAACTATAACCCAATTTAGATAAGTAAACTATCCCCAATAAAATATAGTGTGCTATCAAGTACAAGCACTCGTCTAGCAACAAGTTGTCTCAAGCAGCTGAGTGACAAAGAAAAAACTTAGCGCCTCAAGAGGTTTGAAGAGCTTCTAGTGGTGTCTAGCCTCCTGCATCAGCTCGTCCCTACAGGGTAAGTGTTCGGTCAGCAGCTCATAGTAACCTTGAGCATAGTAAAGGTCTCGTAACTGCAGCATATCAATAACGATGTTAACATATTTCGTATTTCACTCTATTCCCATTAGAACACGAACTTGGTTCAGAGGAAAAATGGCATCATCAAATCTAGTTGATTGTTCACCTCTCATATACCGAGTACTTTTTTTTAGAGTGCATAAGTTATTTCTTCATTAAATTTGTACAATTTCTATCTTAACGACAGAAAACTAATGGCAAACAGTCAATGAAGGCTCAGGTCATCCCCGAATTTTTACTCGCCTTGAATAAATACTTTCTCACATGAAATTAGAAAAAATCCTTTTATTCCTATACTCTATAACAAACTAATTTAGGCATCAAATATATTCTGCAATTATCGTTAAATATTAACAATGGTGGTCAGTAAATTCTAGTGAAAGCACAAGATCATGGGTAATTAGGCCAAACATGGCACGTCGGCTGCATAGGAGAGAAGGCACCAAGAGGAGCAGGTGCTTCTGGAACCCCGCAGATGGGCGCTAATTCTCCCGAGCAGTTTAATTAATTGCAAAGTAATATACAAAAAATTAATGACAACCAAACGCAGATTCACTTTAAACCAGTTTTCTAAATATATCTACTGAGGGTCTCTTTTAACTGCATTAAATGAAGACGACACTAGAGGCCTCAAAACTCTTCACTGTCACAACTACGGTAATTTCTTATCTTCATATAACCCCCAAAACGTTGCTGAAATCAAGTGAAATATCGCCGTCTGTGTACAATTAATGACCAATGATAATGAACATCGGTAAAAGAAAGCTTATGATTAGTCACAATTTGAAATTTCAGAAGTTGCGAAGATGTCTCAATAACAACGTCGAGCAGATATAGATCACGTCTAATGTACACAACGATACTTCCATCTCATATTTTCTTCGAAGTTATAATTTGAGAGGTCAAAGAGTAAGATCTTGGTCTAAGATGGGACCATGAAGAACTCTTGTAATTAAGCGGTCCCAAACTATTTCTAAAGCAGAAGCGCAGTTACCTTCGCTGCCCTCGCGGTGGGACACAGAAATACTCGCCCAAAAACTGGCCCATGTGTCCTGAATCCTGATTGGTTATAACTTAGTTTAAAGCTCCCCATCCTCATGAAATGTGATCCAAAGAAAGCGAAACTTATACATGGTATTTTAATTTTAAAAATAACTACACATGCTTACACGAACGGAGTCTAGGGAAATTATATTTAGAGCACAAACAACTGACGAGAATGAATACCTCATCAATTATTACTGAAAATTAGCTCACATGAAGCTTCCAGGTATGAGGAAGACTTATTGTTGACTTAATGGGGTCCAATCTCCGTGAACGAAACATCAATGATTAAACAGATGGCAACTATACAATAAAATAAATACTAGCACACCCATGCTAACTTCTTTTGTGATAAGGGTGCTGGTATTTATTTTATAGTAAATAATATTTTATAATATAGTATATGAGTAAAATAGGATTATTTTCAGTATCACTGTAACGGCATCCCTTCTCTGACAGTTTCACCGATTAGGAATACGTACTCAAGAATATGGACCCTTGAGTTTTCTGCTAATCCCTTCAGAACATAAACATATAGTTACAATAGTTACAACATAAAGAAAATAGATATGCAAAGTTGGCATATTACTCACTATACAGTATAGATATTAAGCTTGGGCAGAGCAATGTAGTACATACGAGGACTACATGTTTAGCGCGGACAATCCAGCTGGCCCAGCAAGGCCGAGACATCCACGGCGAGCGTGCGGTATCCCTAAATCTGCCGCCTCCGAGGATCCCGGTCATTGCTGTCCTGCATTCTCACATTTCGTCTAGAAATATGTTACTCTCGCGGGAAATTACGCCGGTTTTGCTCTGAGAAAATAGCTGTATTGTCGAGGCAACGGATGCTGTCCGCAAAGATGTCCTTTACGGATCAGTAAAAAGGCTCCGCTTTAGATGCCCCACACGACAAAATAGAGAGGTCGAAGTGAGATACGTCTCATTCATTGAGTAAGCTAACGTTGGAAAATATTTACGCAGATCGAGATTCGCAGCAGCGACTGTTGATTACTTTCGCTGCTGGAACACACACAACGTGTCGGATGTATTGAAGGAAAAAGAGGATAACCAGAACGATAAAAATCCTATAAAACATCGTTGAGGCTGTTCTTTAAATTGAATGCGCCATTCGACTTATAAAACGAATTAAAATCCGGAAAAAATAACCGAATTCATGCTTTTTAAGCACTCTTTAATGTAAATTTATTCGTACTCTATTACCACAAGAAGCTCTGTTAAGAACAGCGACAATAATTAATGTGTAGTTTAGTGAGAGATTTCGAAAGTTTGTTAACTCGCCCCGTGATACTTGAAGAAAATATTCCTGAAAATTCACAGTAAACGACAAAAAATAAAAATAAATGGTCAAATCCCGGAACAATTGGGATTTGTGCTGGAATTAGGTATCACGTGCGCACAGGATGTTTTGCAAACACATACAAAACTCGTTTTATTTGGAGTTTTTGCAAACAAACTCAAACACATACAAAAATCGGCAAGCGAAAGGAAAATCGCAAGCACTCACGTCTGAAGATTTACTGGAGAACAGTAACATGTCAAGCGATTCTGAATGAAATAATAACAGAAATAATGAAACCAGGGTCACAACTCAAGGCTCATAGCATAACTTCTTTGCTTTATCGATTATAGATAAATTCCATATATGTAACTTTATCGAATCAAAAACTATTGGCTCATTTTTTCAATTCTAAAGATGAGGTTCCTTTTGGCATACGAAGATCCTTGGTATACGAATTTAGTTGTGCATGCGAGTACGTAGGGAGTACCCATCGTGCTGTCTCCACAAGGACTTCAGAACATACCACCCGAAGTAGTCGAACTGACAACACTTTATCTTGTCTTACTGTTTCTTTCGCATGGTCCCACGACGAGCTGTATCATGTTCCGGTGTCCACAGCCATTTTTAAAATTTGAGACGGTTAGTGATAGAAACGCTCTTAGGATTGAATCTATCTATATTCACAAGCAAAAAGCTACCTTAAATGATCAAAATAGTGCTCACCCTTTACATGAGGTCAACAGAAAATTTCCCAACGATTACTTCATCCTATTTTAATGTATCGTGTTTGTGTAATATACTTTAGTCTGCTTATATCAGTAACTTTTATGCAAATTTTAGTATAGTAGATTATCGAATTATTTTATTCGTCACATATTCGTATTTAATCTGGGAAATATAATATTTTATAGGCGAAATGAATAGAGTTAATATAATAAACTTTCATTGAATCTGCAATGTCGCCATTTATCATTTTTCCTGTAGGAAGAAATTTACCCTTTGTATTTCACAAACACAATTTAAATCTCTGTATTATACTGAAGTACTTGTCCTCAAAATCGAACTGTTCACTGATTATATTTTTGACCAACAGTAGTGGCGTTGAATACTTATATTAAACGACTAGATTGAAAAGCTGCGACTGTAAACGCTGTGTACGCAATTTTTATGCATGGTTGGTTTTAATTTAAGGAAATGAATATCCCGCCCACTTTTACAGAATGAATATCTTACCGAATTTATGAGAATGAATATCCCACCCAAATGAAGAATTGAAGGGAATGAATATCCCACCCAATTTAAGAGATGAATATCCCACCCAATTGAAGGGAATGAATTTCCCACCCAATTGAAGGGAATGAATATCCCCCAATTTAAGAGAATGAATATCCCACGTATAGAGAATAAATATGTCACCCAATTCAAGAGAATAAATACCCCACCCAATTTGAGAGAATCAATATCTCACCCAATTTAAGAGAACGAATATCTCACGTGTAAGAGAATGAATATCCCCCCGCTATAATGAAGGCATGGTACCGAAAGACGCTGAACCTCCGGAGGATGCGAACAAAAGCAACACAGAGTAAGCGGACTATCTTCTCTGTAAGATTTTCACCCATTTGCAAGGCGACAAAAACACAAAGAATGTGAAGGGTGACGCGCTAACGTAAACTCAAGTGAAAGAAAAGACCCATTCACGAGTAAAACTAAAAAAACTGGAACAACTTAAACCGATGAGCGCACTGACCAGGGCCAATGAATGGTGGCAATTGAGGCACGATACGCCAAAGAAAACCTACTGTAGTAAATAAAATCAGGACAGTTTGACAAAAGCAACACAAGAATACTAGCAACCAAGGAGAACAATAAGAGCGGACACGCCAACGATGAAAGCCGCTCACATTTTATAAAGGGACAACAAATGCGCGGGGATTGAACCCTCTTCAATAACACCCACCGCAAGCGGATAGATTGAAAGCAACACGGATGAATAGCCACAAAGAAAATAATCCACCATGAAACAGAACTCGTCGCACCCGTTTCTTTCAGGTTGTCGCTCTTCCCTCCCATATGCAAAGCACGTATGAGAAATTTTTATATCTGCTAGAAAATTGCGAACAAGTAACGTCGATTGCGCCTGTCTGAAAGGCTCGTAATATTCTTCATTCGCATTGCGCGTCGGGTTCACCTTCCCCATACCCCTCTAGGACAAGAGACCTCGGTTCAGAAAAGTGTCACTCCCCTCTTTCCAAATTTTGAATTTCACACAGAAGCACGTTATACAGGGTGTTCGAAAACTAATGGTATAAACTTTCAAGAAAAAGTAAAAATCCAAACATTCGTTTTCAAGACATCGAAAGGTGAAGGCTACAGCTCTAGCGCCTCGTTCAAGGAATGTGCGGCAATATCTAGACCGTATTTTTACGAACAGATGGATCGGACGTTTTGGGCCAGTATATCCAAAGCAAGCTGGTCGCCAGATTTGACTCCTTTCGATTTCTGGGGCCATATGAAGAGTTTAATTTATAAAACCCCGTGCAGTAGAGACAGAAATCGATTATCTTGGAGAGATAATTTACGCTGCAGAACTCATTGTGATGATCCATGAGTATTTTATCGTGTCCGGGAATCGCTGCTGTGTAGCAAACCTGCATTGTCTTAGCGGGCGGGCATTTTGAACATTTATTGGAAGTTCAATTCCGTAATAAAGTTTATATAATCAAATGAGATCTCATCACCTACGACTCTGGAGACTGCCCCACCGTAGTTAGACAGACCCTACTGGGCTTTCAGATTCGATGTCTTGAACACGAATGTTTGGATTTCTACGTGTTCTTGAAAAAGTTACTCTCTTTTGGATTTTTAAGTCTTCTGTCAAAGTTTGTACCATTACTTTTATAACACCCTGAAAACCCAGCCCTTAAAAGAAAGACTGTATTTCCCTATACAGTAAAATCACTATACGCTACGCCCCCTTTCCTCATCCGTGTTTGCAAAGACATAACAGGTAAATAAAGCATGATGTAGAGTTTCTATATTATTCATAACTCAAATTTATCGAATCACAATTTGTGCACATCTATTCGACGTGTGCACGCTAACTACACAGCTTCGCACGCTCTACAACACTAATCTATTTTCTTTTGCCTAATACTAAGGCTCGTGAGACATTCAGTATGTTCAGCAAAAATTTAACAAAATACTTCCAAACCGTATTTGTTTTGTTGAATAAAAATTTTTTAACGATTCAAAAGAATGCTGCCTCTACCGGAATCTACCCCAGTTGATAAGGACATTAGTAATGCTTAACAAGTGCATATTTCACTTCATTTGAAGCATATCATGAGTAAAGAAAGTCATGCAAACCAACTCAACACGCTTTCTACAATACCTTAATGATCTAAACAGCCCAACCTCAGGAAGCAAGCAAACTGCAGACGCCAATGCACAAGCACAGAAAACGAATAGAAGATTTCTGGTAAAGCAAAGCACTTCCGAAAATACGCCGAGATCATCTAAACTGAAACCCAAGAGGCCTCAGCCTCGAGTAAAGTTTAGTCTGCGAGAGACGCGATGATGAATCCTAGGGGACGTAAATACCTCGCAAGAAATAACCCAATGTAGTTAACAATCATCATAATTTCAGTCGAACTCAACTTGCCAAGATGTAAAAGTCCCGAAGTCAAACTCAGCGTCCGTTAGCAGAACGTAACCATTCATTATGAGGGTCCCGGACCCAGCACACGTGTTAACGTTTAGCTTTCATCGTCGGCTTGACTCGAATGTTTGCTTGAGGCTTAGTTTCTCAGTATTAGGGCTACCCCGCTCGAATAAATGTCGTCCAGCGTTGAACCTTTCACCACTCAGAAGAAGACTTCGCTCGAGTAATTGACGGTCTCGAGTGATATTTGGTAGGGGCAAGTCTCAACCCGAAAAATGGTTTCCCGGAAAACCCGACCAACAAACGACCCGCCTCTCAAGTAACAGACCAACTCTTCTCTATCAAGATGAATATTCATAGGAAGCTCAATGCTCAAATACTGTACATCGTAGAATAATAAACGAGACGAAACTTCGCCATAGAAAATGAGAAAACAGGAATAATTAAAGTGTAACCAAAGATGAGTATCAGGTCTTCTAAAAAGGCACAAAAACAACGGATCTGAGGAAGACGTCATACAAGCTATCACCGCTCCGTGTCACACCCATTTACTTCTTTGAATTAAAATGCGAAACAGCTAAGAACGAGTGAACGGGGTATATGTAAATGTTAATTTCCTTGGCGGCGTAAACAGACAATATTTGAAAACACAATTCATTCTTCATCAGTTTGAATAATAATATCTTTCTAAACTGGTTGTTCTGCCTAACTGAAGAATATATTTTACTAGTTTAACAGCCGCTCGTTGCGGTGGCATAAATGCTGGTAGCTCGTGCGGAGATCTTTCGACTGAGTCTGCGGCAAAGTAAGGGCAAGGTGTATATTTAATATAGATGCGTGGATGACAGTCGCTGAATTTCGCACGTGAATTGCGTTTATTCTTAAATTTCGTTTGAAGTTATAAAAATTGTGCGACAAAAAATTCATAGCGAAAAATATCGCACAAAAATTTAAAAAAATAAAAATTGCGATCGACGAAATGAAAACTTGAATATTTCAAAATTTCAGCATTGCTGATCCGAATCCAAATAGAATGTTTATAATTTGCTCACGAAGTCTATCGGACGCCAAAATTATAGATTTTTTGGGTTGCGACTTCGAGACTAGGATAAGTTCAAAAAATTGAACAATGACGCTCGCATTCACGTAATAGTAAACATTCCAAAAAAAATGCAATAGTAATTTTTATGTTTAGACGTAGGTTCTTAGAACTCACGTTAGAACTGACTTGAAGCGAAATGGATCATTTTGGAGAATTATTAGCTGGAAACGATAAATGAATATAAGAAAAAGCATCGGACAACGGTGTCCAAAAACAGCGTTTCGAGGTAATCGAAAAAAGAAAAACTAGGGGACGTTTTATTATTCACACCTGTTCTCAGTAAGCTGCTTCCATACGTTTTCAAATAAGAATATTTTTCATGGAAAGGAGACATCAAACGTGAATGAAACATATGAATACCATGCATACTGGAACACAACACGATATTAGGAACAGCAGCCGCCGTGAAACTTCAGAATGACTTCAGAGGGAGCAGAGAAGATGGCTTCAGTTCACACCCTCTCTGCACTACATTTCATAATTCAATGCGGAAAATTTCCCATGGCTTAAGACTAAGCCCGTGCAACGTCTTAGGTATCTTGCAATCCAGAGGCAAAATCAAGCAGCGGAAATACTACAATTTTACACAGCTATGAATATTGAAGAGCCTCGATGTTCACATATATAATCTAGTATGAGCAACGTCTTCTCTGTAGATCTCTCTCTTGGCATGGACGAGTTAATTCGTTTTTATCGGACTTTTAGTTGTCAACTTTGATGAGAAAGTACCTCAAATTTTCTATTTAAACATAAACTTCAAACAATTTTTCTCGTCCCATCTTGACCTCTTCGAATTAACTGATCATACCGAAGTGTACTCGTAAGTCAGGAGCAAATAAGAAAGTCGTCAGAAAATTACACGTTTTCGTCAGAAAACCCACAGGAAAAGAAGATGAAAAACCCAAAGCGAATACAATCTTACTGAACTTAGAAATGAGCGCGTCATATATTAAAACTTGCTCAAAAAACTGAGGCTTTCTCACTCCAGCAGATGAAGAAAGTCCTGCGAAATATTAAATCTCAAATACCATACCTGATGCATTACTGATTAAAAACACGCAAAACAAGACGTTGACTAACTTTCATCCTAATCAGAGAGCGTGTAGAGCAACTCATACGTATATGCACAAGCTATACGTGGTAAAACATCAACATCATAAATTTATTCATACATGCATTTAGGAATGAATGAGGGGCAAATTATGTCGGAACCAAAAAATACGATCCTAAAATCTCAGTTCTGCAGAATGCCCACGACATATTTTGCCTGCTCTCCAAATTCCAGGAATATCGGAATTCATCAAGAGATCTCTCACAGCCAAGAAGTTCGGACTGTGAGCCTGTATGCACGTCCAAAGAAAGCGTATGGAATGAATGTCCCGTCAATCTAACGAAGCACGTAAACATTAAAATAATAGTCTGATGCCTGTTACTACTAAACAAACATAAAAAGAAATACTAGCCTCATACAGCACATAAAATAAATACTAGTACATTCAATTAATTTGAACTAACCGAATCAATTAATCAGGATTTGTATCACTGAACATACATACGAACATGTACACATATACGAGCAAGGAGATAATGTAGTATACAAGATTAAATACACCTTTGTTACCAGAGCGCAGCAAGAAGGGCGCCTCAGAGCACAATTTGTCGAGCGAAGTTGTCCCTACAGCACTCCAACTACGTCACAACTACGTCGGAGAACAAGTTAATGATTTCCGCGATGAAAAAATCATCATTTGTGCGACTACATCGAGACTCAACAAGAAATATACATCGAGACAGGCGAGATCGTCTGCGTTGAAGGTATTGCTCATCCCATAGCCAAATAATTACAAACAATTAACCGTGTCTAGTCCAAATCGAGTTTTTACAGCTGTAGGTATACTAAACGCATGCGAATCCGTAACAATTATTTATTCATATTATTTATATGGAAGCACATTCGCTCGCAAAAAAATCGTGATACACGATTCTTCAAGAGACTGTGTCCTGAAGTCATTCATGGACTTCCATATTTGTCCATGGAATACAATAACCCTCGGTTCTTCAAATATAAGTCGCAGGGAATTCGATCATTCGACCGACAAACAGTTGCGAAGTAAGTCGTCCATGCGCGACTACGAACTGCATTGGCGATGTTAAGTTCAATTCCTAGTCTTTTGATCTGGAAGCAAAACAGAGAAAAGGCCGTTGACTAAATACAGGATATAATTAAAAGCCTCCTCCATAAGGAGCATACGTGGCCTCGGAAAGTTTTAAGAACGTCAATGAAAATTTATAGAGGATCTCAAGGCCTCTCGGAAATAATAAGACCAATAAAAACCCTAAAGGAATTTAGATTGGCATGAATCTTGAACATTCCAAGAATGGCCAGCGCGAGCTCCATGGAGTCGCTCTATAGAACCAAGGATCAGCCCTAGTCGTCCCAGACATTTGGTTCCAATCAATTATCTTAACATTGACGGGAGCATTGGGCGGTTTTTGTTCAGGCCGCTGCTAAGCGCACGTGAAATTTTTACATGACGTAGGTAGATAAATTGAACTTCAACTACTATTCAAACAAGTTATACGATGTAAAACAAAAATATACTGCATAAGGTAATAACGAGAATAATAGTCCACAAAATTTGCCTCTATTCAGAAAGGGAACCATCATACAAGCGTACACAGCTCAAATACAGTGAGGCTTTTCAATTTTCATCACAGCGTCAAAAAAAAAACAAGAAAAATTTTAGCCCTTCATGATTTACACAAGAGAGAGTTGTAGTTGTAGTAGTAGCGAAAGCAGCGCTTCAGTAACTCAGTCTATCTCGCACCAAAAGAGTAGGGACCATTTAGTATGGACTTAGAAGAACGGGGATTCTATGCACAGGGTGTGTTCCCACACAAGATCCCCTGCGCATAGAAACAGCAAGTTAAGAAGGAAGAGCAAGAAAAGACAAATAAGAAACAGCGAAGAAGGAATGAAAACGGAAGGAAGCAAAGTAGGCACGAAAGACAGAAGTTCCAAAGAGAGAGAAAATAGTACAATACATAAAATACACATTAGGGCTAGCGCATTAACAAGAGAACGAGCGTAAAAGAATTCAAGGAGTTCATTTCAGGATGTTATTTCATTAGTGAAATATAAACACGCAAAATTCCATATAATGCACGACAGCCACAGCACGAAGTGTTAACTCGAGGCAGGCGTTGTCTCTCGCCCTAGTTCGCAGGTGAGTGAACCTCTAATTTACTCAGAGTTCGATTTCAGAATCAATTTAAAATCGCAATAATGTTTTCAACGGGTACGAATTTTTTGATGGATGTGACAAGATTTTTTCAAATATATTTACTTTCTTTCCACCACATAAATTCTTATCCGCTCATTCGTGATACAAATGCATTTGAGATGGCTAGCCACTTGCCAAGAATCCTCAGTGTTCAATTTAATAGTAATATGAACAGAAAAATACAAAAAATTAGGAGTATTAAACAAATAACAACTAAAACAATCAAAGTTCACTGAAGGAATACTACTTATAATATAGTATAATCTATAGACAAAATATAATTTACAATACTACAATAATTTACAATTTAGAATATCACTCCATCAGCTACTAGCTGGAATCAAATTGAATACGAACGTAGACGCCATGCGCAATTGCATCGTTTGGGACATTTACATTTGACCCTTAATATTATTCTATCCATTAAATTTCTTATCATTCTATCCTATAATAGACCGAATGACATTTATAATACTTATCCGCTCGCTTTCATTGTTAAAGTGGACATTAGTGCACTAATTAAAAAACGGTTTTCCTTTACTTTATTTCTTTATCAAATGATATTGCCATTCAATTAAACAGTTCAGATTATAGGGAATAGATTAGTCATTTCATGGAGTGACATAGTCTCATGCGTAGCACGAGTCACCTGAGTCACTAGGGAAGAGGAAGCGCCCGTCACACACCCAGTACCCTTCATTCCTCACGCCAAGGAGCTACGGGCTCCACGAATTGAGCCGTAGTTTGCGAGAGCAGTCACATGCTCGACATGTTTCCTCGATTTGAAGCGAGCCAACACAAATCAGTAATAATATTGTTGGGACCATTACGCCACTTACCAAAATGAGCACAGCGAAATCAATGCCAGTCACGTGAATGTATGTATATGAATTTTAATACAAAGACGTGCATGTAACGAGCAAACACTATAAGTTCTACTAACATGCCATTTCTTGCGCAACGTCACGGTAGAAAGATTTTATAACTCTAGAAAACATTCTTATATCCCTAAAAGGCGATGCACATTCCTTTAAAAGGTATTTTCACTTACATAAGAACAGCTGCGAAAAAAACAATCGTTGGGTTTGGGATTGGGATGAGCAGCCACTATAGTCCACACAATACTAGCGCAAGTTTCGAGCAGACAGTAAGAGTGATCAACATCTGGTGGACCAGCTGGAGAGAGGCGAAAGCAGCGTGCGACAGCGGCGCGGTTTTGTCGAATTAGGTCTCGAGAATGGAGGCCGATAAGCCAACGCTCTTGTAACGAAGCAGCGAATGCGAGACATTTTAATGGTAGGGCTGGCCTGCCTATGGCAAGGCCAAAGGACCGTTCATCATGATGACTATTTTAGCTTCGTCAACGATATCCTAATAAGCAATTCTTAAACGTGCAACTATTTTCTGTGGTACAAATCCGAGGGAGGAATGTAGCCCGCTATTTGAAGCAAGTGCTCTCGAGCGACGTTCTTAGAAGCTCCGATCACGGCTATTCTGGTTTCAACTTGAAAAATAATTTACATGTACCCCGTATCTGTAACGGCTTTAATACGTAGAAAACAAGAGTTTATATCCTGGTCATTAACATGTTTGTAGTTCCTAGATAAGTAACAGAATATTTGACGGCACCACCCAGAAGACTTGAACTCAACTTCGTAAATAACAGTTTTGAACATTGCTTACAACATGGGAGCTGAAGCGTGATCTAAAGTGGTAGAAGTAAATTAAAATTGATTGAAGAAGTTTGAATGTGATACTGCAACGTCACAAACGTCGGAAATAAATACAATATACTTCAAATTAAAAGAGTTTACTAGCCCTATCCTTCATGAACACGATTATCAACCATAAAACTAATAGCGTAATCCAATTAAAACTACAACACTAGTGTTTCAAAGTCTGCGTCAAAGTAGAAAACGTTAAGCTCACTCTATCAAGCAAACATCCCGAACGGTGAAATCATTATGAAATTGAACGTGAGGCCTATGCTCGCAATGAATTTGATTCCAGTAGCCGAAATTTACCCTCTCTTGCTTCTTTTTCGCTGCTCTTAGTTTAATCTAGCCCAGGGAAACTGTGGTTTTCAACTCGAGCTACGAACAAAAAAAAAATAATATGAAAGGAACGCAACGACCCGAGTAGGAAATTATTTTCTTCGATGTCAAGCAACGTTGCTTATCTAATTGATATAATTAACGGTAATTAATATAATTAATGCCGTAGCTATAAAAATTACAATAACTACTCGGTTAGATACGCTGTAAAAAATCGGTCATGAAATTCTCCCAAATAAAACATCGCTATTGCACTGAAGTTCAATTAAAATGCAATTGGCAGTACACTATCAATCGAAGCCAAAAATGAAACAGAAGACCAAGCGAAGTAAAAGCAACAAAATCCGATTAGTTTCTGAGATAAGAAAACCTGGGCAGCGCGTCGCCCTCACGCTCCGCAGGATCGCCACACGGGCCAATTAAACATTAACAAGAACAAGGAATGTTTCCGAGTGGCCAATGCACGCGGAAAATAACATTTGCGCAAGAAAATCTGAAGGAACTGGTCCTCCAAAGTTCTTTGGTAAAAAACTTGACCAAGTCAGGAAATATTAAGGAGTGCAAAAATGCTGGAAGGTAGCACACTAACTGAACGTTAGTAAAAAATGCCGTAATTTGAGCTTCAATATTCATAATATGTTAATGAAAACTTTTGGTCGTCCGCAATTATATCTTCGACTGTATTCATGAGCTTTAATATTCACTTTATGTGCTTGAATATTCACATTCGTACTTTCGTTATTACCGGATATTCAATACCAGCAGAAACAATAAGATAATTTCGTAAAATCCGAAATCATATCTTGAAAGAAAATGAAGATTTCCATAGAAGTTTCATGTTTTGACATTGGAATACAGAGTAATTATTCATTGGTAGAAATACAGTTCATCAAAATAATTAAGTACACCCCTGCTCTACTTCAATACCATTGAAGTATATCGTTCAGAATATAACCAAAGCTTTGCTTTAAATGAGGCAAAAATCAACAAGAATTTCACTATCAACTTAGTGAAACCATAAAGCAATACGAACGCACAGTTTTTCTATCACGGCACAAACGATACTAAAGCCACTTAGGCATCTTGAACAGACGAAGAAGAAAACTCAGCCAACAAAATGAAACACAATCACTCATACAAGACGAATGATGCACGGCGAGCAGGCCACCCACATGAAAGGGTGGTGATGGACTATAAAACTTTATATCCACGCTCACGGGAGGCTCCAGCCACAAGTAGTGATGATTTTGCTATAAGTAGTTGAGGATGTCACGGAGTACAAATTACCAAAGGTACTCTCACGAGAACCGCCGCACTCAGACTACTCCTCTCTACTTTCCGAAGTAAAATTTAAAAATATAATATAAGAATTTCCCCAATTAACTCTAATCCCGAACGTACGCAGAAGAAATATTCCCTTCAGCGAAACTCATCATCTCTCCAAAGAGGTTTATGTTAACGTTTACTCTTGTACCAGCATAAAGCGCTTTAATTCAACTCAATACAAAATGAATTTATTTTCAGAATAAAGGGTCCGTTTACATCACTCCCTATATAGAAAATTAAAGTTGCAGCGTCAATTTTAAATAATAAGCGTGATCATACACATATTGAAGAGGTGTAATAGCAGCTGCAGCAGCCTTGTAGAAGCCTCTATTCCAAATAAGAGCTTCTGTTACAAATAAGTAGTAGTAGTGGAAGTAATAGTAAGGATAAGAGTGCTTCTGTAACTCAGACTATCTCGCGCAGAAAGAGAAGGGACCATTTAGGGTGGACTTAAGAGAACGAGGAATCTATGCACATGGGGTGTTCCCACACAAAATTCCCTGCGCATAGAAACAGCAAGTTAAGAAGGAAGAAGAAGAAAAAATAATAATTAGCGAAGAAGTTGCAAATAAAAAATCAATTTTTTTATCAATTTTGATATAAGCCCTTACAAAATTTACGAGGTATGATAAATTCTGCACAAATGAAGTAAGTGACAGTAGAACTTTTTCTTTACTTATTACTAATCTTTAAAACAATTTCTGGTGTTATTGGATCCTTAAATTGACCAACTCTACATTGAGTCCTTTATCCACTTCATAGGGCCGTACAAGCCATAACACAGTCACTGAGTACATAAATAAATTTTCAAATCAGTAACACTTCATCTGTGCTTGTATGTCTGCCATAATACTAAAAGGAACACTTGGAAATTCAATGAATATGAAAAAAATATCGCACTTTATACAACGAAAAGTTCCAAACCATTTCTAGGCAAGAAAGATAATGTCTCAAATGAAAAGTAAAGGCATGATAGTCTTCCGCAAAAAGGGACGGCAAATTCATTACAGAGAATATCAATCTCCATACAGTCGACCTCGCTCATAAAAAAAATGCTTTCTTCATAAAAGTAGAAATTGCAGGTTAAAAACGTTTCAACAAACTCAGATCACTCATCATGAACAGGCTTTTCGTTTGCGTCGTATGAGGAACAAAAAATCACTATGAATAGGTCACGTATCCATGCGTGCGTTTCCCAAACTCACAATTCAGAGAAAATAAGTATGAAATATACGAAGAATTTTACATTTATTATTCAGTAATTAACAGCCATCTCGAACGCGCCGTACATGATCATCATTTTATAGTTGCATACCGAAATTCAGTTATAGTAGCAGAGCTGATAAACAGTATATTTCTATACTGATGAAGAACGTAAGCAGATATTTTTGAAAATATTACAAATGGTAGGCACCGTATCGATTGCATCCTCTGAGAAACTGCTTCGAATTATACCCAGCAATAAGCTTCAAGAATATAGGTATCGGCTTCATCCTTAAACGGAATGCGCATTCTATCATAAGTAATATATACACAAGCAAGCGAATTCGTTATAATTGAAAATCAGATGTAGGTCAGTGAAGAGATAAAATAAATTACGATTTTAAAAATATCGTATCCACATGTGTCATACATCAGCAATCATAGATTTTGACTGACACTTACAATGTACCATCACCAGAAAAACCTTGATAATTACATACAGTGAAAGCGTGACATGGTGTACTTTCACTTTACACAAAAAAATATAACACGTTAATTTGACATAAACACAAAAACAACTTTTGAAAGACAAAATATATTTTCGGAGCACATCATAGTACTTCCAAACGTTAAGTTCGTAACACATTAGTACTTGAGTAGAGAAACTATGCTAGCAGCTCAGAGCTGTTGCACTTCATTGTTTGACATGGCTTGTTTCAGTGACATTGATGTGAGTCATAAGAATTTAAAAAAGCCGTTCATTTTTGCTTCGCACGGCGAGGACAAAATCTCTCCCGTCGTCGTGCAGGCGCGACAATCCGGCTCGCGGCCACATCCACCACCGCCACCAGCAAGCGTCAACAGAGTCCATTTCAGGCCCCGGCAGCCATTCTCACCACTCCATTTGTGTGCAAATTTAAAAGGAGCGTCTACTGAAATGAAGTGCGCAAGCAGAGAACTGCAAACCGACTAGATGCAATACCCAGAATACGAGGATTTCAATGGAACGCCCAAGCCAGGAACTGCAGTGATTGCCCATTCGAGGTGTCTCGAAAAGACTGCAAGCCCAATGCTGCCACGCATGCTTGTTTTCATCATTTACTTTGGTTTAGAATAGTATTTAATTACATCAAATCTATCCACAACTTGGAATGAGTTTGAACTTCACGAATACGAGTCGTAAAAATAATTGAGATTTGTAAGTAAAACGCAACCTTCAAGTGTCCGATGATGAAAGTAAAACCCCCAGATATTTGAGCGTCCTAATCAGAATCATTAGGCTAGTTTCGACAATTTACAACTTCTTTTAGATCGTTGAGTCACAAAGGGACGTGTGACCTCACTGTACATACGACAGCGTTCTGTTGGGTCGTTGGTGCTAGGAGAGGCGGGAGCGAGTTTGGCTGCTGGCACTTCAAAGAAGCAAATGGTGAAGTTTAGATGAGAGACGACAGGGCGTTATCGCGAGTGAAAACATTTGTGGGTGGCGCATGTAGAGCCAAATTGTCTTAACAACGCTACGCAGACAACGCTACGCAGACATTGCAAGGAAGAGAGAACGAAGGAGAGGAAGATCTCATCCGAGAGTCATAGCCGCGTACACAGACACACACACGCGCGCGTGCGACTGCATGTTGTGTCTCGTTTGCTTGCTGCTAGGGTCAGTGACCTCATTCATAAGAGCATCTGCTAAAATAAGCTCGAGCAAGGACAACCGTTTTGTTTGCTTGCTAGCTTAGACAATCGTCTGGACTGAGGTGAGGAAGGAAGAAGACATTAGAGCACTTAAATAAGGCAAGGGGATAACAGTAAAAAGAGGAAGCGATGGTCGAAATAAATTAACTGAGACGATAGGAATGAATATAATTTTGGAGTCAACACTACTAATATAAACGAGACTAATTTGATTAGCTATACTTTACCAATATCTTTAATACTATTACTAGTACATCTATTATTGGCCACTTAACTACTTTTAACGCTTTCAACACTGCATTACTACTACAATTACACTCAGAAAAAGAACACACAGTTATCGGAATAGTTTGTTCACAGGTCATGAAAGATATCAAGATCGTTTCGCACTCGATTCGACCATTAGAACATCGCCAGCTCCAATGCATAGACCAGGCGAATAACGGAAAATAAGACCTGCCTAAATCCCAAAGTAAACCTATAGCAGGTTTGGCGTTAAATGCAGCTGGATCTTTTAAAATAATCGGAAATCTCTGAGGAGTTCGAAGTTCCCACGAGACATTAACTAACGAACATTATTGCCTGATTCTCCTTGAGAAGAGACATGAACCTCACACACTCCGCAGGACCACCAAGTCCTTAGACATGCTGAAGGACACTCCTATCCCAGCGAGGTCTCAAATTCTGAAATATTAATAGACTAAGAAGGGCGAGCTTCCCTCGACATAGCGAGTGAGGTTACATAATAGGATACGGAGCTCGGGACAACAAAAGAACAAGCGGATGCTGTCATCAGACGAGTTGCTCCGGTGAACAAACAACTTTGATGGCTTGCTTGGCCTGGTCATGCCTTACAAGCAGCTTCAAATCGACTATTGATCCAGTCTGTGTTACGCATGCCCCAAAAATAAAGAAGTCTCCACTTGGAAATTTCACTTTAGTTCGTCGTTATCTTTGTGGGTGGGGCTTTTTCACGTGACCACGGAGTACTTCCCTAGGAAAAGGAAGTTTAAACCACACATTCCTCACATCCCCCACCACACCAGTAGTTGTAAGGCATTTAAAACCCAACGGTAAAACGTGTTGGAATAAATAAAGGTTCTTTTTTTTTAAGCCAATAGAATAGCGAACTTACGTCCATACTGAACGGTCTGAGCGTCTCATTACTAATGCGTAAAGACTTGAATGAAAACATTAACGCTCAATCTCGGAAAACATCGCAGCAGGAAAACCAATGAAATTGAATAGCGCTTAGGCGGCAGGATCCTCGCAGCAAATCAGTTCTAAAAATCCTAGACAGAGATTTGTTTAGGGTTTCATCCCACGCAAAAGGCAGCATATAACTCATAGAATTGATCTGGAAACTAGTTTTTCAAAAAATAGATCCACCGAAATCAGAGAAACAACGAAAGTTTCCAACATAAGTACACTTCGAAAAAAAGCATCTACAGTGGTTTTGAAGCATGATTTACAGAAGAATATAAAATAAATAGTTTGAATTAAGAAAGATAGCGAAAATGGGTTCTTGAAGGGACTGCGATGTGTTTCAGTTCGATTCAGACACAGCAAGGGAATTTACCGAAGCACCAAATTAGAGCTCACCGTTCCACACCAAGACGTCGTGCACGTGCAGAACTAAACAATAGAGTTAGCATTCGAACAATTAAACTCGGCTGCAGCGCACGAAGCAAAGTAATCAAATGGACGGTTAGATGTCGGTCCAACACGTTGTTTGCATTAATTTTCGGGAAAGACTTTCAAACAATAACCATGCAAATGAAATTGGCAATGGCTCCACGATGCATGTAAATGACATCACAATTCCTAACAATTATCACCGAAAGCGAATCACCAACAGTGCGCCGGACGAGAGCCAGAGGCCGGAGCCTCAATGACGCCTATTGAGAGACATATATAATGCATCAGAGGGATGTAGAGGAGTGGAATTATCAGGAAACAGGAATAGCTTCTTACATAAACCAATAAATAGGTGAAAAATAAAATTTTATCCATCGAAATCCTTCGAGGATTCTGTTGACCCTGAAACGATAAGTTCATAAGGAAAAACTTGGGAGATGAAAACGCTTACTTGGTTTGACTCTACTTGAGGTGCTCTTATATGTAAACAAAAATAAAATCAAAGTAGACTAAATATTACATATCAAAGGTAAAAATTAAAAATTATCAACATGAAATAATTTTCACTATTATTCAGAAAAGGAATTAAAAGGACAGGAACGAATTTAGAGCCTATAATCCTGCTGAAAAATGTGAAATCGTCCACTCATCGCACGAAATTGTGTAGGTAATTCCAGGCTTATTCGATTTACTAGAGCACGGTGTAGTAAAAAAAACAATCCGAAAGTTTGCTGTAGATACCGGGATGCTCACACTTTACTGCTCTCACGTCTAACGTTCGTTGTGTTTCAACAGAACTATTGTTTTAGTCACAATGATAACCGCACCGTATTTTGAATGCTAACTTTTTACTGTCTATATGAATTTCAAAATTCACTTTCGTAAAGATGCTGCTGGTTTTTCGAGACGAGCTAAATGCAGCCTTACTGCATACATACATTTGTACATGAGGCTGCAGCTGGTCTCCGTTCAGAGCTAAATGCATAATTTGGTAGGCAAAAATTTGAGAATGACACGCTATAGCCAAGTCCAAAACGACAGGCATCAAAGAAAGCAAACCGCAGCCAGTGTTGAGACACACGGTTCTTGAAACCCTCACGTCTGCGTGTCACACAAGATGCACAGTTGCAATCTTATTCCACGAAGAGTGATACTTTTTGAGCGCGTGGACAGAAAACGTTTCATTACTCAAAACCTCTGAATCCAAGAACCACCTGTGTCGTTTTTGAATCGTGGTGCTTGATACGTTATTTGAGGACTGGATCGATGGGTTGAATAAAATTAAACTTATTATTTTCAAATCGCAAATTTTTATAGGAGGAAAAATGATGTGTTATTTTAATATAATCACACGCGTATAGGCGACACGAAGTGAATTTAAAAAATTATGATCGTATTTTTACATGAAACTTCAACTTACAAAATAAAAAACACAATATTCCCCTTCTTTCCATTCCCATAAAGTAAAATGAATTCCTGATGAACAATAAATCGAAGAAACATTTGAAATTATAACTAACACAAAATCATTTAGCTTGAAAAATTTGAGTAAGCTGTAATACTGTTGGCGACGAAGCGCATAACATGGACGAATGTACGTACCACATGCCTCGAATTACCTTGAGTTTAGGGACCGTGGGGGGCATTAGAAAGAACTTGTCGCGCAGCCAGCACCTCCGCGACGCCAGCGAGGCTCGCTCCGGTATCCCTCGATCGTAAAGCGTGCTGCGCGGGCGAGGCATGGCGGTTCTCACGTAATTACAGGGCCACCGACCTTCCCTGTCAAATGGACTGCAATTCTCTGAAATCAATTCCGCTGCAATCTCGCGAGCGCAGTGGGTCCGAAACATCGCTGCTCTAAGTCTGTTCGTGCAGACTGGCTGGACTGTCCCTCGGGAGGACGCAGGAAACGCCCTCCAGCGCCTCCTTAGGGCGTGTGCTCGCGAAAGAGTGCAAATTCAAAATCTAGATTTCACAATCATTGACGCTGGTGAGTTAATAAGACAGCGGCATTGAGTATCTCGCAGGGTATAAAAAATTTGAAGCGAGGTAAACAGGAAGAAGTCCATGATACGAGGCGGGGAAGGCGGTTATACTAGTTTGGATGCTTTTATGTGAGTGGGAATAAAAAGGTAAATATTCGAAGGCCTTTTGGACACAAGAAACTATACATTAACCTTGTAACGCCAACCGTAACGATTTGGTAGTCTTTGAAAGAGTAGTTCGCTGGGTTGAAAATATGCGAGTCGAAGCGGTCATCGAGAGTGACGATTTCGATACGTTACACTGAACATAGCAAATCCAGTGGTAACTCTGTTTCTTAGTGCCCCCTGGCAACATGTTTTGACCTTACCGTAATTTTTACTTCAGCCAGATCATGGTTCAGGCGTTGAAGGATTAAGTAGACTCACGTAACATGGATGGCTGACTCGGCGTTGAGTAGCAAAAGCCACAAGAAGGTGCGGCTAATCTACACGCACGTATAATACCAACGCCAGTATGCACTGAATTAATGATCAGTCCTAAAAACGCTTATTCAAATCTGGCCATAGCTTGCCTTCGCCCTTAAATCTGAAGAAAGACACTAGGAAAATTTAAACTTCGGTTCAAGGTGAGTTCGAATCACGATAGCTATCTTCCGAACAGTCACAACATGTATTTTATAAAAAAAATTATTTTATATTGTCAGGGAAATATTCGCCAAAACAATTCATGGGAAAAGTTACCATCGACTGATAATTATCTCGACTTGTATGCGCGTCGTCTTGTAAAGTGTACATATTTCAATCATAATAAGTTGCCAAATTTCTCTCTAGGAGTAATATATTCTGAACTATAAATACACTCCGCACACAGATAGATTTATTTTACAGCATGTCTTTATGCTAACGTTACTTCAAATCAATAGAAATTTTTAAATAAATTTTGTGCTTTATATCAAGAATAATAAAAAAATCAATGTTTATAATATCGTTGCAAAAAAAGGGATGCAAAACTTTTACAACTTGAGTAGCAATACTTTTGCAATTATTTATATACGTTATGAATATAGTTCACACAACTGAACACATTTTTAGCAATATAATCAAATCGAGAATTTAAGTTAAATTCTCAAATTAATTATTTTCATTATAATTAATTTCAAATTAATTATTTTCTGAATTGTAGAGGTTTTGTGGTACGGCATCCTACTTCACAACTCCAAATTACCAATAACACACGAGTCACAAATACCGAAACTGCAGAACTTCACATAAAAAAAAACGTAGACTAACTAGGTTAACCAAATCTAATTCCTTTGCCGGAGCATCTCTAATGTTTATAAATACCTATATAAAATCTTCGCTGACCAAGTGCACATATCGCCGCCTGATAGTTGATTACCGACTAGGTGGCGAAAAAGTTAGACCGGATAACAGCGTGAAACATAATGTGAACAATATATTTGCACTACATACTTGTACATACATTCGAGCAGAGATCTTTAGTTTTTATTTTCAATGACTCCAGTTTACAATAATAACGATTATATTACGGTCGAACGGAGTTTATATAGATGCTCGATGCACCCGAGTTCTGCGTGGAAACATCAATTTGATATTTGTCACGTACAATCGAGTTGACTTTAGCCACGTTTTCATTTGTACACCCACCAGTAATGGCTACCATGGAATGACAATTAAACGCGTTTACACGAAGTGGCATGAAACTTTATTCACAGTTTATAACATTAAATATTTGAAGTAAACCAAGATACTCTCCGTATAAAACTAGCAGTATCTTACAAGTAAACGAGGAGCGGTCAGGGTCTACTCTATGAACAGAAGAATCGTTCACGACAATTCGCACAGTAATGATACAAGTAAATACCAATGTATCTAATTGATCCTTCAACCGCAAGTACAACACTAAAGATATGTAAACAGCATTGCTTAATTACAGCAAACTTCCTTTACCTTCAGAATGCATGTTTAATTACTCGGCGAAAATTGGGGCTAATGGAGATGTCACTCTAGCCGCTTATCATCAACGTCACTTCCGTGCATCTCAATACTTCATTCATACATGCTTGATAAGATAGTAAGAATTGCCACAACTTAATTATATCCACGTATAAAATGAGCGTTAATTAACGCCATGTTAACCTAGTTTAGCACATTATGTCCGAACACTGTACACAAATAGATGATGTTAGAAACTTATACTTAAAAGTATTTTTAAGATTTGTCAATAGTTGGATAATATAGACGGAAATGAAAACTAAACAAATGAGCAAAAATTATACAACTGGGAGATCTAGCTTGACTTAACATCTTTTGAATATATGCCAAGTGCATATGAACATACCAGTACGATACGATGCACCCAGGTATACATATAGGTGTTTAATCCCTTCATCGGCAGATTTCTCGATGAACACGTGGTATATTCAGGTGATATAGTTTTTACGGATGTATGAATGTACTCGAAAATGGTAAATTTATACAAAGAGATTTTTAATCAATCTTTTCAATCGAAATTCAAGATTTTTTAATAAACCGGAAATTTGGCGAATTCGCTCGTCCAAAGTTGTGAAAGCTAATTAGGTAAAACGAGCCAACTCGTCCTTGGTCCATATTGCGTTAAAGCTCGAAGAGATACCAGAACCTGATGTGACGAGTGAATAAAAAAGAGAGAAAAACAAATAAAGAGCATCTAAACCTCCATAATAATTAACAAACAAACGTAGTGATAAATAAAGAAGAAAGTGATGGATAAGCTTATGTAAGTTTTGAAGAACCCTCACTTCCGAATGCGAAATGCCCGAGCGTATTGGTGAGTGGTCGCACCAGGAAAAGTCTAGAATGAATAAAAAAAATCAAGAGAGGAAAAATCACATTCCATTTCCATACTTAATCTTAAACGTGCTAATTGAAAGGCTGAAATTAATTGAAGTCTGAAATTAATGCATGTGGGTTTGATCGAGAGGGAGATGTTAGATCAGAATGCCCGCCTTCGTCTAATTTAATGTTCATCATAATTTTTCAACGCGTTCGCTAGCGTCACTCAGCAGAAAGCACATCTGAGGTGACCATGGCGCTCGAAATTTCACGGTGTTGTATCAATCTGAGATACGTCGCAGGCATCACTGATTGGTTCAATTTGATCTTCAAACTCATCAAAAAGCGCAATCAGATCGAACTCCCAATTACCAATCGACAAACTCAGTCATCCGATAGAGTATAGATTTACAATGGGTTCCGATATTAATTGAGTAATAAATACAAGAATGTGCGCTGAGTACACGTGAGGCAGTTAAATTCCTAAGAAAATCTCCCAAAACTACTAAGACAATTATAAATAACCACATAAACTAAAGATTTTTTCTATAACTTGAAACCATCATTTGTGTACATCAATAGAGTATATGTTTGCTTTAAGAATGAAACCAAGCTAATGTAAGAATTTTCACCAAAGAAGTATGAGGCCGAATCAAACTGAAACCTACTGTATTTGTTCAAAAAAGATGAATCGGAACTTTTCCTTCCATATAACAGAAGTGTCAACCAAAATTTTTAGTTCCATCGACCCCTTCGTTCAACACATTTCATGATCTGATTATATATATTTTATTCAGCACGTTCATAAAAAGAGCGTGCAAGTACAGAAATAAAATTTATTCAGAACTCTCATGTGTACGCTACATTGATGTAATAAAGGAAAGAAATTACAAGAGATGTTTATTTCGCTGCAGAAATTGTGACCTCAGTCTGAAGGACGAGCCAAAGAGTATCGTTGAAACAATTTAATTGCAAAGAGTAAAAGGCGGTTGCAACAGCAAATCCTACCATTATTTCTAGGGAACTCAGACAGTTTTAACGCAACCCATACAACTTTCCCGAGTTAACTCGAAAAGATTAGAAGGATTTCAGTGGTTCGAAGGAAGTTAGCCGCTCACGAACTGTCTCCAGATTATCTGCAACGACGCGTTCGTGTTGCGAGACGTCGCTGTCACGACACACTCGCCCACCATTTTTGGGTGGGTTGTCACAGGAGATGATAAGTGAATCTTGAACCATACTCTTAATTGCCGCCCTTCGCGGAAGTAAACATACTCAGCCACCAAGAGAAGGACTTCCTACTCGGATGATCATCATGAGTGCATGGTAGGATATCGGAGGAATTGTCAACAACTTATAGACAAAACTCACACGAACAGTATTAACACATACAGCAAATAGCGTCGTCATTCAAAATCGCTGTGATGGGAAATTGATCGACCTTTCAAATCAGTTGACAGGCTGCCTATCTTTCGTCAAAAGCTTGCATTCGTTCATATTATTCCAGCAAATATTTTCTGCCCAAAAATTGAATGAAAATATTGGTTCAACATCTGTTTTCCACAGATTTTGACCTTCTAAAATTTAATAAAAGACTACAAAATTATTCAGATATTCTGTGGTTGATACCAAAAAAAAAATTTGGAAATGAGTTGAATTTATGCCAACGTACAGAGTCAATAGAACTTTACTAAAGCAGCATTCAAAAGCTTTTTCCAGTTCTAACACCGCGTTCAAGGTTCTAAAACCTCTATCATTAAATATTCCAGTTAGCACAGCATACCTTCTAGCGACTATGATTATTTGCAATTGGAAAAAGACAAAAAGTTTAAGTGGATATCCCAGTTATTTAATTTTTGCCGATTCATTTACTTCTAGGTTCTACAAATCAGTTAAATTATGTGAATGACTAAACATTTTCGTAGGCAAAGGTATTTTATCCTCAATATAGACTTTCAAATTAGAGACATACATCAAGTTGGTTCTATAAGCTGCTGCTAAACTAAATTATGCAATGAGTAGCATGCTTAAGGTCCAATTCCTGCAATAGGTACAGTTTTTGTCCGCACATAACTACAGAATGGCTTCTAGCATCCTCAGGTGAGCGCTACGCTACGTTGACAACATCACTTTCTTGCCTATAGCTACAGGACTCGGAAAGGAATTATTAAAGCAAACGCACATCTTACCGGGCATTTGGAAGTACATAGAGTGAATTAGAAGGTGACTGCTTAAAGCTGATCAGTCAGCCGGTCACAGAAAAGTCCCCTCATTTTTGTGATTTACCCATCAAAGTTAAAATCCAAAAGCCGTAATATAATTTATTCAGAATCTTAAACAAACTATCAGCAACAAATGCATGATTGGTGGCGAAATCACACGAGCGAATTTCAAGTTTGGGTTCAAATAAGACGCTCGACGATCAATAATTCTGATAACTGCAGGCTCTCAACCCCTCTGGTTTTCAGATGAAGTTAGAGGCCGCCGAAAATCTGCATCTGCAACCTCAAGCCGGCCAAATGGTTAGTACATTTGCTCCCTTTAAAGCACTAATAGCAGCTACGTTAAGATTCACACCAACATAGGTAGATTAATAATGAAGATCAAATGGCATCAACGACCGCACCAATAATCTTGTCTCCGCTCAAACGGCGTGGAACGTATCAAGTTCAACCGGATTATCACTGCAAGTATAAAAGACTCAAAATAAAGACAACACCATCAAGAATAGTTTGAAAAAACTGACCTGTTCATACTAGAATCAATCTCAATGCATCAGTTATACAAAATCAAGAGAAACTGCCCATATTGATGAATTATAAAAGCACATTTAGTATCAAGATGGCAAATAGAACCCGCTATTATTAACTAGTTTCAGATCTTAATTCCATTGACGTAAAAATTAATAGTGGAAGAAAATATCAATAAACAAGACCATTTTAAGCGTGCTAATCTGCCTTATGCAGACTTGACAGGTACCCCCAGAACTGACATGGTTTGCTTTGATGCATCACGAAGTCTGCACGCTGCGCTAACTCACCGAGCAGCCGCCGCGCCCTAACAATGCTCCCCCGGTATCGTCGAAACTCGGCACGCGCGCGAGACCAATGCACAGCCAAAAGTGAAAAGAAATGGGCTTCAACCCAAATAGGGGATCTGCATAAACAAACAAGTCATTACCGTAAAATCAACGTACAAGGATGAGCGAGTTTTATCCATGTACACTCGAAGGCCTAGTGTTCAAACAATGTTTACAAAAAGTACATGGAGGGGCGAGAGCTGTTTATAACCCCTCTGGGTCTCGCAGCCGTAAACAATCGCAGCGAATCTCGGCCTTGTTTTCCACCGAGTTCCCTCAAAGTCTCCCTAGCAACCCTCACTCACTTACGCTACCCCATTTTACCTAAAAATCTCATTAGCTGAGCTCACATCTCATTAAAACATTGCTAACTGAATATCGATTCCTAGACTTTTCACTTCTGTGCGTTCTGGAAAACACAGCACAGGTGCGTAACAAAAAAGGATTTATAACGTCACTTTTTTAAAAACTACCGTGAAAAATTTATAGATACAAGACGCTGGAACCGTATTAGAACAAAATTCTGAGTTGAATAACAGCGCTGAGTTATTTTAGAACGTCATCAAGTAAAATTTCTTTAATTGAAAACCAAAGAAAGTAAGCACGCGCAGTCGTCGAAGACAGGTAATAAGATAATATCAGTATTTTACCCTGAGAAAGCAGAGACCGAGGCAGACACCTTACGCCAATATTTCCAACGGCTGCAAATAGAAAAGCGTGAATCAGCCCCGCCACCAAAAACAAGGTCGAGACGCCGTGTGTTTGAAAATAAGGATTCGTGTTGTCGATCGTGATACGCTCGGCAATAGCGCTGATTCACTCAATCTAATGTTAGAAAAGAGCAAGCCGTGAATGATTATCTGTTCGTCCAAACCTGCATGCTCCATGACTTATCTCTAGGCCTCCAAGATATACAAAGTAACACAGAACTACCAATCCCTAAAGGCAATGTGAAATCATGATTCATTCATACAGTCACAATGAATGTTCTGACAAAATAAGACGCAGCTGATATTTTTTAAGATTGTGATGCGAGAAGAAAGTTTAATTGAAAAAATATTTATTTTGTTATGTGTGAATGTTCTCTATTTATTACAGCTTGATGTAAAGACGACATTGTTTTCGACATACTTCACAAACCAAAGGTAATTTTGGACCGCAAAGTGAGGGGAGAGGGACGTGTGTACACACTCCGGCTCGTACCCTTACGTGATCTGCCACACAGCTCGTAAAAAAAGTCTGCGTGTCGTTCTGCAAGGGTCAATTACGAGATATGTTCCTAAATCTTACGCAAGAGCTAGTTTATGAACCACCTGAACACAAAACAATAGCTGGTCGTCATTCATTAGTCGAATGCGTTTCATTGTACTATTGACTCTCTCGAACCAGCGCTAGTATGAAACATGAAATGAGACATACAGCATGTAAGAAAGTCGTGGTGAATGTTTTCTTAAAATACTCAAGCCCAATCCAATTGGAGGAGAGAAGAAGACAAAGGAAATAAATATTATGGCCAAGACAAGCCCCAGAAAGATAACTCTCAACGTTCCCTCTATCAGACCACCACCGCCCAGGGAACGCTCGTGGGACAACTGCATGTCGGACGGTGCCGGTACTCGTACGATGCAAGAGGATGAAGAGTAACACAATTGCATCAACTGCACGAACACGCATAAAAAAAAGAGATACGCATTTCAAAATGATTTCAACGCGGAACAATTACAACAGAAGAGCTGAAAGGCGCAAAATTTTTCATTAATGGCCCGAAGAATGTAATTCAAACTCCATGAAACGCAATATTAATGAATACAAAAAAAATTTCCAAATATTTCAGGCAAATCAAAATATTTCAGGTGCACAAATTTCCATCAAATTATTCGAAGTTGCGTCAGGAATACGAGATCACTTTAACACATGGTCAACAAAATCACTATAAGTTTAAATGAAATAAAAATACATCAAAAAGGATAAGAGCCAGCTTGTGACAGATGGTTGAAGTCTTTCAAAGATCATTAGGAGTAAGTTTTAAATGCACAAGAGTCAAACCATAGCATTGCAAGCGTCTGCCATCTCGGAAATAGCCTTGAAAAAATATCAAAAGTTACCATCACTTCCGAACTGAATGTGATCAAGCTTCATAAGCTGGCATAATATTTTTGCGCAGGTTAAACAAGAAAGGACACTCTCCACGGTGGCGCACAAAGCCCATTTTTACGAGGATCAAGAAAATGCATTCACCAATATGGAAAAAAAGGCGCAAGAGCGTGCATTGACCTCCTCCTAGCAGCACTAGACCTGAGGGTCGCACCGCATAAACAAGACGAACGAAAGCGCATCTCTGAGAGTGTGTCGCCCCTTGTCTCAAGTAGGCTGAGGACCGGCTGTGTGAGGGGAAGCACAGCGTGTCGTGTGAGGGAGGGCACAGCGTGTCGTGTGAGGGAGGGCACAGCGTGTCGTGTGAGGGAGAGCACAGCGTGTCGTGTGAGGGAGGGCACAGCGTGTCGTGCGAGGGAGGGCACAGCGTGTCGTGTGAGGGAGGGCACAGCGTGTCGTGTGAGGGAGAGCACAGCGTGTCGTGTGAGGGAGGGCACAGCGTGTCGTGCGAGGGAGGGCACAGCGTGTCGTGTGAGGGAGGGCACAGCGTGTCGTGTGAGGGAGAGCACAGCGTGTCGTGTGAGGGAGGGCACAGCGTGTCGTGCGAGGGAGGGCACAGCGTGTCGTGTGAGGGAGAGCACAGCGTGTCGTGTGAGGGAGAGCACAGCGTGTCATGAGAGACGAAGAATGAGACATTGTAAAGGTAGGACAGCGCATCGTATGAATAGAGAAGAGTTCATTTATAGGGAAGAGGAGATCGTACCTCAAAAAAAAAAACGTAGACTACATCTAAAATTCATTGTGAAGGCGTGTGAGCTGAAGATCAATGGGCGGACATAATGATTAGGAGAGCGGATCTATTGGAAAGAAGAGCGAATATTTTGAAAAAGAGATCTGATCTATTGAAAAGAAGAGCAGATCTATTGAAAATGAGAGCGGATCTCTTGAAAAGGCAAACGGATCTACTGAAAAGTGAAAAGGAGAGCAGATCTACTGAAAAGGAGCGTGGATCTATTGAAAAGGAAAGCACATCTATTGAAAAAAGAGAGGCATCTAACGATGTGAAAACAGTGCGATCATGTGAAGACGACGCGTCTTGTGAAGTGGAGAGAGTGCGTCTTGTGAAGTGGAGAGAGTGCGTCTTGTGAAGTGGAGAGAGTGCGTCTTGTGACGTGGAGAGAGTGCGTCTCGTGACGTGGAGAGAGTGAGTCTCGTGACGTGGAGAGAGTGAGTCTCGTGACGCGTTCAGAGAAGAGGAGCGAGTCTACCGTCGACAAAACAAAAGACCGCCAGCCGATGACACAAGCGAGCATCGAACGATTCGTTAGGGAAGTGTAGCTTGTGAG